>JAODUO010000508.1:7500-15000 GCA_025642075.2 Ridgeia piscesae
ACAACGCAAACGCGTGAGTGGAAGTGTCCAACAGATCGCACGTTGAGCAGAAATAAGTAGCATTTCCCTATGTATAAGCATCAGTGAATCGTCAGTGAACTCAAAGAAAATGGGCACGTGCCTGGAAGATACCGTTAGTGATGTTGTATAAAGTGTACTTCGTCAACGACGTTACAAGGTCACACCAACAGTCGGGATAGTCAAACAACGTACAGTTAATGTTCTTAAATGACCATGTATTTTTGAATTACAATACTGTCTTCTGTACTTGTATCATTAATACTAGTATTATTGTCACTGACCCGTGCCTTCATTGCGCTACTACATTGCCACATTTGAAGAGGGTTGAGAGAGCCGGTAATTTTGCAACTAAACCATTGTCAGATTTGAACGGGGAATCAATCCGAAACGTTACCAAAACAACATGCGTCTGAATTAATAATAACCGTTTGCGATATTGTGCAGATTATACAAAACGTATGTTAGCCCAGTAAGCAAGGAAATGAAATGTAAATTACTCCTACGCACGTATTAATACCGTGCTTTCCGGTGAGTATTTAGTGTTGATTATGACGCAGAAGACAATAAGTAATTTAAGGTCATCGTTTCGTTTTCTGTCTGTTGATATAGGAATCGTTAACAGAGCAGCGTTCCAAGTCTGTGGAGCATTGTCCGTTTCCTGGTTTTGTTGACGGGGAACTCATTGGGCTGCCCGGCCAACTGGAGGCTCCTCAGATCATGCATCGAGTGACAAAGGCTCAGGACTTCACTGTGAGTGCCAGCAAATATGGCCACAATTAGAGCGACATGATATGTCCTACTAACTTGTTCATATGTTAAATGAACAAATTATACGAATGTCATCATGAAAGTTTGTAAAGTGCTATTGTCCAAGGAATATTTTCGAGACGTCGGACAATCTGACCGAGGGACAATCGTGGGGAAATGTATATGTGTGTGTGGGTTCTCAATAACTGCGAAGCAACTATAAAATTTTATTTACGAAGTTGATTACACTACATAGCAAACTTCCTTGATAGACATGATCACTATTCGCTACAATACCTTTGAAACGCATCAGTCGTGTTCTGTTGTACCCTGCAGGCTGGTTTCAAGAAGTTCTGGAAGAAAGTCTTCCAGTCTGAGGCATCCATCACTATGATGCATGACACCTTCTGGTGGATCTACATACAGAGGTTTGGTGGCTCGAAATACGCCAGTGACCGCAACAAGTTGTTTGACCGCATCTCGGACAGCTTTGTTGCACTGTTCATGTCCATCAACATGGAAATCAAGGACAAGATATTTGAGGTATAAATATCGATTTGTTCTTTTCATTTTAGTGATCAACCAAACTGTGGTGCGTGATGAAATATGTGATAATCACTGAATGAAGTGAGAGTGTCAACACAGAGTTATAGTGGCCAATCAAAGTAACACTAACAAGATAAATTAACATAGAATAAATGAAGCGGTAGTGAACAAACGAGATAATAGTGACCGAAAACATTATTGTGGCCACAGAAATATATGGTGACTGAACAAACAAACCGATAATGACCTAATAAAAAGATCATAATCAAACCACCGGCGTGGACATGTTGTGTGGAGAAAACACCTGAAAGGGAATAATAGTAAGTCGCTTTAAATATGATCCTCGGGCACCAAATGTCATTTTGAGCAATATTTCCTTTACAACAGGTCATTATAATACTGGTGAAAATAACACAAATACGTGTGTGGTGTGTTATTTCCATCAATGAACTCTTTTGTAAGCAACACGTCCTTCTTATATAAATCAAATGAGATCAGACGAAAAAAAGTAATCTGAAAAAACAAATCATATGTACTATTTGGCACATATATAGATTTTTTTTGTTGGTGCGTGCTTAGTGACGTTCATGTTGCCAGGTGTTTGTGGACTGCATGGCACAAGCTGTGTTCGCTGCCTTCTACCAAGCCGTTTCCTGAGTCTGATAAGCAATTCCAAGACGACTTCAAGGAGTACGTCGTCAACACGATAGCCACCTGGGTTGGAGGTGGGTAGAGACTTGGCGTATATTCAGGAAAACCAAGTTCCAAAATCGAAATTAATTATTCTCGAATCTACCGAATTTTGAAAGTCAAAGTTGGCAGATGTAACATACATGCCTGTGTGTGTGCACGCGCATACACGCATAGACACACGCACGCACGCACGCACGCACGCACGCACGCACGCACGCACGCACGACACACACACACAGACACAGACACACACACACACACACACACACACACACACACACACACACACACACACACACACACACACACACACACACTGCTCCTGCGATACAAAGAATTCATTGCGTGGTATATTTATGATGTAGTTATTTGAATATAGAATGAGTACTTTTCATGATAGTAGTGAGATGGGGTGGTCTCCTTTCGTTGTGAGTTGATCTCATGTTTGAACCTATTGTGGTGTGATACATTAGTTTCCATTGCCAGTGTGTACGACGTTATGTATGTTCTTGTATTGTAGGCTTCAGCCCGGCTCCCGGGAGCTGGAAGAAATGGAACCTGTGTCGACTGGAGCCCAAGGTTCACACGAAGACATCGGAAGAGGGACCTACCCACGCCAGCAAGGTTCAACCTACCAAGTCGGATGGTACTGTGGCTGTAGCAAATTCAACTATACAATCTGTTCACACCTCAATTCAACTTGTCCTAACATACATGATACGTGACTTAACTGTTTAACCATTACGTGCCATGACATGGGACCTCATGAATACCCAACATTATAACTGTAACCGACCTGAGTCGTTTTTGTAATTAACTGGGGTATAAGTAAGTAAATCTTGCGGGACCTCTTCTTGTTTTCAGCATAGTTGAGAATAATTATTTTAAACTAACCTTACTTTATACTTCCAGTGCTACAAACTGGTTACTAAACAGACAAAGAATCAAATCAGTTACTACTACTAATAATAACGATCTTTATTTATACACTGATCTCCAGAGTATGATTCTGTTCAATAGTGTTTACATAGTCTTCCGTAAAACAATATCATATACTTTGTCATCTGTTTTGAGTCAATTGAATAACAGTTACTTCTAATGTATGCTTAATTATGTGGTGACGCAATAATAACTACGACAATAATTTTGCAAACGAAAATAACCAATACAGTCTTTACTAATTCACATTTATCAAACATTGCATTTTTGTTTTACTGATAACAAGCAATGAAACAAAAGTTAAATAATGCACTAAATAGACCTATACACGTAAATTACATTTCCACAAGAGCGATGCTTATAAGCAATTCATATGAATACATTATGCAATTCTTTCACAAAGACGCCATTGAACAGATGAAAGTGCTTTCTTTAGGTGTGTTCTCACTGGACATCGAAGACACCACACGGACTATCGCTAATCTTGGCCAACCAGAGCAACGTCTGGCGAAGACGGCCGACACCATGCTCAGAGAGACGTCGAAGGCGACGGGCACTTCCGCGAGTCTTCCCATAGAGGGCGTAGCGGCCCCTCCGTTGCCCATGTCGAGGCTTGCGCAGTGTGGCACCCCACGCAAGATGCCATCGGAGGTGGGTAACTTTCTCACGACTGATGTATTACAACAGTTTACTCTTATTACTACTTATTTATTGAAATTGTGTTGTCTATGTGACAACATAGATCTTGGGTGTTGTGGTAGTCTTATTGTTGTTCTCTTGTTAGCATCCATGTCGTGAAGGTCTTGAAATTAGCCATACTTTCCGCTTCCGTCATATTTTCCGCTCTCCTTCCTAACTCTTCTGTCACTATGTTGTCTATCAACAGTCTCCAATGCCAACTATCTTTTGCTTTTGTTCTCCATTTTCTCCCATTCTTTCCCTGTATCCCTTACTGCGGTCCTACCATCGCAATCTTGATCTTCCTCGTTTCCGTTTTCCCTCCACCTTCTGGGCATCTGCTCTTCTTGCCAGTTTTTCTTCTCCCATTCTTTCCATAGGACCAGCCCATTTCAACCTACTCCTCATAAAATTCATATTAAAACATTCCTTCACTCCAACGCCCAACTTCAGTTCGTCAACATTTCTGTTATCAGTTCTCTTAACCCCTGTGATTCTTCTGACCCAGTTGGTTTTTGTAAACCTGCACTTTCTCTTGTTGTTTCTCTGGTACTGCCATCATCTCCAAACCATACATGTATGCCGGGGTAACACACGACGTGAGCACCTTTCCTTTATGCTTACTTTATGCTTATGTCCCATCATCCCATCGAATCTCCTGCAAGAGTTAGCTGCTGTTGTTGACCTCCTGTGAAAGTCAGTGTCCGGATTGCCATCCCCTCATATCGCTCCACCCAGGGAGACAAAACTGTCCCTTTGCTTAAGCTTCTTCCCATCCACGTGTATTTCTAGCTCTTTTCTTCTAGGTCCCACCCACATTACCTCCGTCTTTTTTTCAAACTTACTCTCAGTCCGTGTCTGCTGAACATATCTTTCCAGTTGTTCTTGGGATGTACCACTGCCAGAACCTCTCTTCGTACAATAGTTTACGGAGTACGTCTTTCGTGCCAATCTGCTGCTGGTGCTTACTATTATCTATTTTTAATCGAAACTCGACTTGTCTGGTAGGAGGCATGTCCATTATCGATCTATGCCAGTCTGATGTGTTCTGCGGTGAATAGCAAATTGAGAAATACATAGATGTGTAACGTTATCTAAACAATGTTCTCCATCTGTCCGCATCTTCTCTCTCCCTCCAACGTGGTAGTGTTCTCGATGTCTTGCTGTGGCTGCGGATAAACCAAGCCAGAAGAACTTGCGTCGTTTTGCGTACGCGTTTCTGCTCACGAGATGCCAAGTGAATAATGTTGTTTCAGTCGCACATTGTCGGGCCTGGCCCTGAGTACCGCCAGCGACCCTTCCACATCCACGGCCGCAGCCCACTCGTCGACCACTACATCGAGATGCTGCATCTGAAGCAGGAGAGACGCATTGACAGGACGGTGACCCGCACGGAGGCAGCCACTCAACCGTATCCTTCGTGCTCCTGTCCACAATGGCATTTACCCGTCTGCAGTCGACATTTTATCAAAACAGAATAGAACACGACGTAATCTGACGTAAAATATCGGTCGGAAAGGGACGCCATGGAAATCAGTGGCACATCCAGCGACTGTCTTTTCAATGCTGTAGCCTACTGACTTAGCTGAAATAGCACGCAAGTAATTCGCCCTATGTGGTTATGTGTATATATATATATATGTATGTGATTTTACAGACAGTTATTTGTTCTTTAAGTGGCACCGAAACACATGTTGGTACCCCGATATAAAATTGTGAAATTACATATATTTTGGAGTAAAACAGTACTTATTTTCACTCTTTATTTGTCGATACAGTAATTTGTTGTTGTTGTTGATGACAAACAAATGTTCGTTCTGCAGATACTTCTAGTTTGAGTTCAAATACCTTTGAAAGTAGCTTTACCTTTTACTCAAGCAAACCTTACAAGCTACATTCATTTCCTTGTCAGGTTTTTTTGAAGACCTAAAAATTCCATCGACAGCGCGTTAAGAGTGACTTTTCCATGTGATCATTTTCGACATAATATCAATGACATATTCATTCTCAGAACGATCACATCGGTTTTTTACGTTTTAACAATTAATGACGTGTATATATCTTGACTGTGATTAAGTAACCCCGATGACCAGACCTATAAACAACTGATTAGGACCACCCTGGCTCGTCAGCAACTACTCAGTACAGAATATCAGAGGTGAGCTATGATATCATGTTTGCAATGTAATCGGCAGCCATAATCTTCTGACGCAAAAATGTGAATAAATTTAGTCGTCATCATTATTGTATGCCTACCGGATTTCATTACGTCTCTTCCGTGAGTATTTCCGAGGTCACCGTAATGCCAAATAGGCGTGACACAGATGAGCATAGGTAATACTTGTTTAGTAGTGATGATAACGTTTTATTTAAAAAAAAGAATACAATATAAATATCTGTGTGTCTATCATATCGCAGTTCGCTCAGCAATATTGCCACAAAGTTTGTTTCAAAATTTAATGTTTTGTTTGTCAACTTAATTTTCTAACTTAATAAAGTAACATATAGTAACAGACAACGGTAACTGACAGTAACAGACAACAGTAACTGACAGTAACAGACAACAGTAACTGACAGTAACAGACAACAGTAACTGACAGTAACAGACAACAGTAACTGACAGTAACAGACAACAGTAACTGACAGTAACAGACAACAGTAACTGACAGTAACAGACAACAGTAACTGACAGTAACAAACAACGGTAACTGACAGTAAAAGACAACGGTAACTGACAGTAACAGACAACAGTAACTGACAGTAACAGACAACGGTAACTGACAGTAAAAGACAACGGTAACTGACAGTAACAGACAACAGTAACTGACAGTAACAGACAACAGTAACTGACAGTAACAGACAACAGTAACTGACAGTAACAGACAACAGTAACTGACAGTAACAGACAACAGTAACTGACAGTAAAAGACAACAGTAACTGACAGTAACAGACAACGGTAACTGACAGTAACAGACAACGGTAACTGACAGTAACAGACAACAGTAACTGACAGTAAAAGACAACAGTAACTGACAGTAACAGACAACAGTAACTGACAGTAACAGACAACAGTAACTGACAGTAAAAGACAACAGTAACTGACAGTAAAAGACAACAGTAACTGACAGTAACAGACAACAGTAACTGACAGTAAAAGACAACAGTAACTGACAGTAACAGACAACAGTAACTGACAGTAACAGACAACGGTAACTGACAGTAACAGACAACAGTAACTGACAGTAACAGACAACAGTAACTGACAGTAACAGACAACAGTAACTGACAGTAACAGACAACAGTAACTGACAGTAACAGACAACAGTAACTGACAGTAACAGACAACAGTAACTGACAGTAACAGACAACGGTAACTGACAGTAAAAGACAACAGTAACTGACAGTAACAGACAACAGTAACTGACAGTAACAGACAACAGTAACTGACAGTAACAGACAACAGTAACTGACAGTAACAGACAACAGTAACTGACAGTAAAAGACAACAGTAACTGACAGTAACAGACAACAGTAACTGACAGTAACAGACAACAGTAACTGACAGTAACAGACAACAGTAACTGACAATAAAAGACAACAGTAACTGACAGTAACAGACAACGGTAACTGACAGTAACAGACAACAGTAACTGACAGTAACAGACAACAGTAACTGACAGTAAAAGACAACAGTAACTGACAGTAAAAGACAACAGTAACTGACAGTAACAGACAACAGTAACTGACAGTAACAGACAACAGTAACTGACAGTAACAGACAACAGTAACTGACAGTAAAAGACAACAGTAACTGACAGTAACAGACAACGGTAACTGACAGTAACAGACAACAGTAACTGACAGTAACAGACAAC
>JAODUO010000508.1:20000-75000 GCA_025642075.2 Ridgeia piscesae
TCACATGTCTATCTTAATTGTATAAGTTACAAGTTTATGTGGCAATAAGTACTATTTTTATTTACTAATATAAAAACATAATATAAGTAAGCAAGTACATAAACAGTGTTTTAATTAATTAAGTACAATTTAATATTAATGATTTAGCAATATGAAAAACAATGTTGTGCAATCTGCTAGAACACCCTCTACAAAACTGCATTCGACTGACATTGGCATTAGTTGTACGCTATCGTGGTATTATTCTAACGGCATTTTCAGTACAGTCAGGGTGAAGACTTAGGTAAATGACACACACGTACTTGGTTCTGAGCTGGATCCTTATCCCCGGCAGGCCAACGTAAATGGGTGGACATTCCGCCCACATATGTCCGTCATTCAGGTTGCACTCTACTGTCAAACCCGGCAGTTCAACATTCACCTGTAGTGCACGGCGATTCCGTAGTCTGAGACAGCAAAGTAAGACCCGGATGAGGAAGTATGTAAACGTACAACATTTCAATATTCCAAGATAAGGCTGATAGGATCGTCAACACCCATCCTCCCTAAACCAAAAGAAATAGAAAGGCCTAGAATGAGCATGAATCTTCAATTGACGGAGTTGCCAAAAAATTATTACAGGGTGTATACAGACAGGATCTGTAGAAACGAAACGTTAGAACATTTTAGTACTATTACACTAATCAGACATTGGATTTTGTTTATAAAGAGCTGAATCTGTTCATAGTTCATTGTGGGGTATTAATTTTTTTCAACAGCAACAAAAACACAATCCAAATGGACCATTGGCACACAACTACTTTGTATTATTGGAATATTTTGTTTACAAAGCCTGTAAAAGAACTCCTGTTTCATACGAATTACGTCGTATGACACTGCTCGACCGTGTAGACGCGTACGACTGCGAGTGACGTAGAATTGGAGCAGGCTGGAGCCGGTGAGCACTGATGCCGCTAGCAATACTCACAACTGTATTATGCGAACATTGTGGTTGGTATTATTGGGACGTGTTCGGGATGTTGTCATCGTTTAAGTTTCATAATAATAGTTCCAATAATTCACAGTTTAAATCGATATTACGAATCTCTTATCAAGCCGTTATCTAATTATCTTGTTTTGCACGAGTTAACAACTAGAGGCGGGTATATAAAACCAATACGTCATGCCATATCTCAGTTCTTAGTTAGTTAAAGATGAATAAGAACAACGCAAAGACGGAATTGTCCACTTCTCAAATTCATCTTAATTTCTGCGTGAACAAGAAAAGGTGTTTCTCACAATACAGTATCACAGATGTACCTTAGAAGACGTGTAAAAGTTACCGAACAGTGTCATACTCTGGAGATCAGAGTTTAAAATTTTATCATTATCATTATCATTCGTATGGTATACCTGGCTCCTGGCAGAGGGACGCGGTAGGCGATCCCAAATGCGTCGAGACGCGCCAACTCCTTAGATCCCAAGGCGTTCGCAAACCTCTCCCAGTCTTCATCCCGTAAGGAGTCTCTCTCTTCCTCGGACATAGCGTTTTCCCATGCCGCCTTGTGCCACGCCCTCTCGGCTAGGGCTAGGAGGCGGGGAAACAACATCTGGTGGGATTGTTCCTTCGTTCGCACTGTTTCCGACCAGAGGTGTCCTTGCATTCCTGAAGAAGATCGTTATTGTCATAATGTCATAATTTTGCTTGCATTTTGTACGCACGATAATGTAAGCACTTTTAATATCAGCTTCATAGACACACAATCTGCCGGTAAGCGAAAGTTGTCTGATAAATTTGATTTGTTTACGTGATTCAATTCAAATTACCTTTTGTGAGAAAGGTTAGGGTGTCTACTAAGTCGTTGTCGTCATACTTCGTGTGCGCAAAAACGGACAAGGTCGTTTAAAATAAATTTCTCACCAATGATGTTGTCCTTGCTTTCCGTTTCTAGCGGGGGACATGCTTGGTTGACGCAGATGACAGACCGATTGAGAAGATGCCCCATGCGGTCTGTGTCCATGTTGTCGTAGAGGCTGTCGGGAAGGAAGTGGAACACCTTGCGTGTGTCCGTGTATCTCGTGGCCCAGTAGTAACCTCGTTCCTCTGGGTCGGGCTCTTGTGGGTGGTCGAAGTAGAGATGTGTGGCGTGAGATATAACAACCTGAAAAAAGAGAAAACGATGGTTCCACTAAAAGTCACCACTTCGCACACAACGCGTCGTTTAGAACTCTTGGGTCAACGACATTGCACAACATTCCAAAGGGATCAACTTCCGTTTAGAGGATTTGGTCTGAGACAATTTCCTTTAGCATTGGACATGGACATTTTACGTTTATAATAATAATAATAATAATAATAATAATAATAATAATAATAATAATAATAATAATAATAATAATAATAATAATAATAATAATAATAATAATAATAATAATAATAACTTCTTATGCGCCAATATCCTCGAAAATTAAGCTCAGTGGCGCACCAATAGTGTTACTTATACTCATATAGCCTATATTATAGGCAGGACAAAACGGAATATTTTACTTAAAACTTGACATTACAGTGTATAGAGCTTAACACACGTGACCTTGTATCCGGCGTTGGCGAGTCTGTAAGCGCGACTTCCGCCTCCCCACTCCCAGATGTTCTGCCAAGCGTAGGCGAACATATTTCCGTTGGGGAAGAGGGAAAGATCGTAAGGCTCATTCCCCTGACTCATCAGTCCGTCCTCCCATCCAGCCAGGTCCAGTCCCTCGTCATGGACGATCTCCGCCACTTTCTCCGCGAACCGTCGCTTCAGACTGTGTCTGTCGGTCGGAACACCGCTCGACAGAGCCTTGCATGCGGGGGAGTCGACCCAGGCCCCGTGAGCGACCTCGTCTCCCCCGAAGTGGAACACCTTCAGCGGCTGGGCGACTTCGTGCATCTTCTTCACTTCACGCACCACGTGACGCATAAATCTGAGTGCAGAAGAACCGGTTAATGACGTCACCTTATGACAAAACCCACGTGTTTGTGTATTCGTAGACATGTCCGGCTATTGATTTATTATTTATTTGTTATGAGCACTTCCACGTTGCAGACGCTGTCCAATTTATGTCTGTTTCGTTTGTATCGTTCGACAGATACCGCTTCGATGCACAGTGTTTGTAAAACTAGGTTTAATATATAAATAAATCAGATAAATAAATATATAAATAACATAACAAACAAAATGTTAAAATGTCAATATTCAGATGCGGTGAGGTTAAAACTGAAGCAAATTGCATGGATTTAAACCCCGAGCTTATTTAATCACGTGTTTGCATTTGTAGTGTTGAATGTTTTATGTGGTATAATAATAATAATAATAATAATAATAATAATAATAATAATAATAATAATAATAATAATAATAATAATAATAATAATAATAATAATAATAATAATTGTTATTATTATATTATTATTATTATTATTATTATTATTATTATTATTATTATTATTATTATTATTATTATTATTATTATTATTTACTATAGCGCCAGATCCACCAATTATTCGTTGCGCTTTACAATACATAACACATCACATCTTCAGGCTTGAATAGTAAGAGCATGCGTCACTCCAGTAGTCGACAAGCGATCGTTAGAAGAATGACACGTCGCCGCTTTATGTCGAAGTTAGGGTACAATTTGTTGAGTGCGCATCAATGCCAATATATAATGCCGGGGTAAATGTAACTGCAGTAAACATTATTGTCTCGAATCTAGATCCAGATGAAAACTGTTTCACTGTGCGGTGTTATGGCGGATCGTGTCAAGTTCAACGAAGTCCTCTTACATTTTAGTTTCGTGACGATAACTAGGGAGATTTATTATGGGAGTGAAGAGAGCGGATAAAAGAAGAATGGGCGAACTAAGAGTGGAGTTTGGAGTGAAGGTAAGTTTGAAAAAGAAACTGGTCAGGAGTAGGCTGAGTTGGGCCGGTCACGTGGAAGGAATGGGAGATTAAAAATTAGTGAAGAGATCAGGTGGCCAGAAATTGGAGCGGAAAATGAGGTGAGGACGACCGAGAATGCAATGGGATGATTGCGTTAAGAGGGATCTGGAAAGAGCGGCAGGAGAATGATGAATAACAGCCAAAAATAGAAGGAGGTGGAGACTGTTGATAGAGAACGTAGTGAGAGAAAAGCGAGGAAAGAAAAGACGAAGAAAAGATGACAGTAACCATGGCAACGTCACCCTGACGACAGTGACAATAAGATGAGAAAAACAATTATAGCAACCGGAACGTCGACGTGAGACACGGGTCAATGGCGTCATCAGTGAAGTACTGCACGGAGATGTATTGCGAGATGTCATCTGGGTGTCTCAGACGGAAGTCGTCTCTCGTTGCCATGGCGACGATGGCGGCGCGAGCGTGACCCGGACTGTCGAACTCCGGGATGACCTGGACGTGGCGTGCCGCGGCTCGAACAAGGATCTCCTTGTAGTCGGCCTGCGTGTAGAATCCGCTCCCGGGACCGGAAGTCGTCGGTCCGCTGCCGAGCTGTGGCACTATACAAGTCTTCTCCGTCAAGTCGTGACAGCGCTTGCTTCCGACCTGTCAGACCAAGAACAGTTGGATTTGTTCCACAGAAACAACTGATGTGTTATACAATATAATCTATCATATGCGACAAACGAAGGTAAATAATGTTTGCTGCTGCCTCAAATTCAACAGAGCAGACGGCTGTTTTGATGACGTATTATTGCACATATGGACAGTTCACATTAGTACAATTAGTTGTATTCTTTTATGCGTGTGCCTCGTTGTGTGTGTGTGTGTGTGTGTGTGTGTGTGCGTGCGTGCGTGCGTGCGTGCGTGCGTGCGTGCGTGCGTGCGCGTGTGTGTGCGTGTATGCGTCTGCGTGTATGCGTGCGTTTGTTTGTGTGAATATGTGTGTGTGTGTGTGTGATTCTGTTAGACAAATACATAAAGGTAAATCATGCACACATTTGCCTTGCAACGTATGTACAATTATTGTACCATCTAAACGAGTATCACCTGCGTCAATTCCGGCAGTCCGGGGATCTCGAGTCTCCAGCCCTCGTCGTCCGCCAGGTGCAGGTGGAGTTTGTTTAGTTTATACGTTGCCATGACATCGATCAATTGAAGAACTTCCTCCTTCGAGCGGAAGTTACGCGACACATCCAACAACAAGCCGCGGTAGTGATAGCGTGGCTGGTCAGCTATGTGTCCTGCCGGAATGCCCCGACTGTCGTTGGCCAGACTCATTAACGTCTGGACACCGTAGAAGACGCCGGCTTTGTCTCGGCCCACGATGCGCACGGACGGTGTGTCGGCGTCCACTTCGATACGGTAACTCTCGGTCACGGAGGTTGTCTTGCCCTTCAACGTGACGTCACCCGTCTCCATGAAGATATAATGGCTGCTTGGCTTATGCTGTTGCTTCCGTAGATTGAGACTGTCTACAAACCATGAACATAGATCCCATTTTGTGAGCAGTTCTTGGTTTCAGCTCCTGTGGCAAAACAGCACCTTTTATGACATAATGTAGCGACTTAAAGGAAAGTTTCTGTTCGAAATTTTCCGTATGTCTTATTTAAAATAGTTGTTGTTAAACAAAACGTACATTTATCCGTTACAACGTCCAGTCAGCTTGTGGAAACAGCATATATGCTTTCCGTTACGAAGTAAAAAAACTATTGATTTATTTTATTATTTTACAATGTTTAATTATAATTGTATTCAAATTGAAAATTGACAGTGCATTAGAAGCATGGATGACGATGCAAGTTGTTTCTGCATTAGAAAGTTGTCGTTTCGGCAACTAGTTTTTTCCAAGATAAAACAAAGGTGTCCTGGTTTTACTAGGTAAAGAAGTAAAACAATTACCTGCAAGAACGTTCGCCTCCTTAGCAAGAACTCGTGTCTGTATAACGACCCACTGGGAATCAAACGTAAATCTCCGCGATGCATCAACAGCGACCTCTACCGGTGTAGGCACTACTTCGATGTCCGGCGTGGTGACGTTCGTTATGTTGGCGTTTAAGTCGAAGCGATCTTCTACAGTCAGTGGCTTGCACAGATCACCAGGGGCACGTATCAACTGCTCTGGCTTCGTCAACGGCGTAACAAAGTCCAGACTTTCACCCGCCGTGCTCTTTATTAAAGCAGGGGTGGCACCGGAAGTGACGACATACCAATTGGGCATGACGTCAGTTACAGCCACCTGCCAGTATTGGGCGCGGAATGCGATAGTGACACTCTTTCCTGGCAGGAGCTCCGTGAATCCGACGGACGGCACGATCTTGTGCTGACATCCGTTGACGTGGAAGGCCTTGAAGCCGCTGCTGCCCAACTCGGCGCCGTTAGGACGGATCGTCGCCGGCTCAATCAGTCGGATGTGGCAGAGGTAGAGCTCCCAGTCGGGTGACGATATCGTCTCGTCTCCGGTATTCTTCAGTACGATCTCAGCCTCGAACAAACTCCCGTTGCCGTTTCTCACTACCGTGTACGTCACTCCGAGGTTCTCACCCAAGTAGTCGACTAACCTCTGACGTTCACCCGGATCTAGTAAAACTTAAAAGTTAATCAACAACCCTGATGCATCTAAATTATTATGGAAATAAACCGTATATGTAGTAATAGTAATGCATCGCATAATATTCGATGTGGCAATATTGAACTACCTATTGCGCACTGACCCAGCGGCTTCGGTTATAGGTAGCAAACAGTTCAGATATTTAAAGTTGTTTTTGTGTTTAGGTCACCCGGATATTATTTAAGACACACTTGGTCTTTGTAGACCTGTAATTTCATTTACAATACAGCTGTTGTCGTAGATTACTATTTCAACGCGTCTACCATTCGCTCTTTATAACTATCATTCATATCTCATGTATCAGTGCCACATATAGAAAAAACAAATGTTACAGTAATAGCTACGTCACTTTACAATTACAATATTAACATCAGTTAGATTAATAAAACACGGCAAATACGTTTTGCTACATGACGGAGTTCTAAGATAAATGCAATTCTTCTTATAATGTACTGTTTTATGAAGATATACATTCTTACGTGATGCGCAAGTCAAGCTGAGCCACGTGACCAGAACGAACATCTCAAGATGTCCCGCCATGTCGCCACTGTTCCGCTTGCAACCCTGAACGGGTGGAAATCTGTCTTGAAACTTGTCAACTGTAAATAATAAATTCGCGTTAGTTGCACTGTCTTCTCGGATGTCACTAAGGTCAAATGGCACATGACAACAGTTTCACACAACTTCCGACGAAGAGATAAAATCTGTGTAAGCAGTAAGTAGTACTACTCATTGTGTCTAGACGACCGGTCGACGGGAGAATCTGTTTGCAGAGGATGTTGGCTTATCGGCGACTGTTTGCGATGATGAGCCGTCGCAATATTTTATTAGTTTCACCTTCCCCTCTGTCTTTGTAGTGATGATCCCGATTTTGCGTCAAAATAATCTTCTGATGAAGACGATGTCGACGTTGAGGACGAGTCTTCATCGGATTATCGTGGTGCGATTTGTTTAGTTTTCCTCTATTTTGCTTATCACCCAAATTGTGATGTTGCATGTGACAACCATGGTCCTTGTCACTAGTGTGACGACTTTATGCCATGTCACGTGTGGTTTGTTTCTCGACTGTGTCTTGATGTTGGACTATCTCCCCTGGTGGTGGTGTCTTGCCCTGTCAATGGGTTAATCTCGTACCCACCGGATGTACCTGTGAATCAGTGTGTTGGTAACAGTCTCCTTCTTTCGCGCTTCTTGTCTTAGCAAGTGTGAGCAACTAGAACTGTACATGCCATCCCTACGGTAGGAGGAGCTGTCATAAATAGAGTGATAGTTTTGATTCCGCAAGGAATCCGTCATCTCACCCTCATATATGTCCTACATCACTTCCCAGTGAGTCTCCAGTATATAGTAATTTCGAGATCCCATTCTTCTCTCTCCCTCCACGTGTTCTCTTCCATCTTTCTCTTGTTCATTTCCCCAAATTTACTATCACACAATGCTGAACGCAATAGATACAATGAGGTCGGCGATAATAAATACCGATTGGTTTATTCAGCGTTGTACAGTTCAAAATAACTCAACCCAAATGGTAGCTAGTTTTATTATGAAATAGAATGTCACAAACACAATGTCATCAACACATTTAACTTACAAAAATTACAAAGAATGATCAGACAAAGTTAAATTGCATGACAAGCGGTATTCAGTGTAGACACCCTGAAGTAATGGAATGGCTACACCTGTTTGAGTCAGCTGGCAGTCACATAACAACCGACGGTAGTCGCGTAGCAACCGACGACATTCGGGTAGCAACCGTCGCCGACGCGTAATTGGTTATATAGAGACGTCAATTTGTAATCAATAGACCACTCGACTGATTTCAGCAGTAACATCTTGCAACATAATAATTAGCTAAATATTAGTTTACAAACTTTTTCCTGCCATATGCTCTCGGTAATTGGCGTGTAAACTTGTAAACAATTAACTCTATAATAATAATAATAATATAAGGATTTATTATGCGCCATGTATCCAAGTAAAATACTCGCTCAAAAGAGCTACAATGTAAACTATACTATATTATGTGATGTGTGATGTGTGATGTGTGATGTGTGATGTGTGATGTGTGATGTGTGATGCTGTGATGCTGTGATGCTATGCTATGCTATGCTATGCATGCTATACTATACTATACTATACTATACTATACTATACTATATTATATTATATTATATTATATTATATTATATTATATTATATTATATTATATTATATTATATTATATTATATCACAGTAAATTAATAAACATTTCAATAAAATTGATATGCATTACATTGAAGCAAAATAAATACGATAATATACATTAGGAAGTAAACCGTATTAATAATTTAATACTCATTTATGGTACTTCAGCAGCATCAAATGTCGAATAAATAATTGATATTCATTAGTCTGTACAGTTTGCAGTTTGAGTTAAAATAAATTAATTTTGAAACATTAGGTAAGATACTTTGATGATGCCACAATAGCGGTCCAGCAAGTGAGAAAGTGTGACGTCCATAACGTACAAGATCATAACGCGCAGCATTTAGCAGGTTCAGATCAGTTGATCTCAGTGATCGGGCTGGTGTATGTAACGTTATTAGAAAGTACAAACCTGAGCAGCCCGCCTGGTCGACGGCGCTATGAAATATAGTCTTGCGTTGCGACACCGCTGCTGATCAAGTAGCACTGGCTGCCGGTAGTGGAGTTCAACAACCTCCTACTCACACATCGAGCTGTGACTGGCCATGTACCTTGTTTACAATCAACAGTGTGTAAGGCGACGCCTGCTAGGTTAGGTCGTTGCCCTCCAGTGACTACAATTTATTGTCAACGCCCGAGACATTACTGGGATGTCAGAGCTTTCAACATGGCAGCCCCAGGTCAATGAACCGCGCTACGGCAGCATCTGACATTAACATCTACAACCACAGCAGCTTTTAAAGTAAAACTAAATACTAACCTATGTTCAAAAATTGTGTGTACACTAAAACCTGTCTTGAGCGACCACCCGTCTTGAACGACCGTTTCATAAGCACGGATCGTTTCTGATTAAAACGTACCTGTCGTGAACGACTACCTGCCAAACGTAACCAGCGACTACACAAACTGTTCACGCGACCGTTGTTTTCACCTGCCAGCAGCGACTGGAATGTTTCGTCGTCGGTTTTCGAGTTCATTAAATATCTTATTAAACAGCACATATTTAATTTTGGTAGCGCTAAACGCTAAAATATATAGAACAGTTCTTATACATGTGTAATGCAGTATCTAGCGATTAGCACAGCTCACTGCGCATTACACAGTTGACTTCCAGCCACACTACACTTAATACACTATGTCTAGACGTACACGAACGTCCACCATTGTTCTAAATCGAGCTGGCTGTTTATGCATACATAACAGCTGAGCAAACCCGACCAACGTACACTGAGTGAACTAACCCAACGTTCGACCCGGCAGCATCGCATTTGAACACCGGTTCTCCCGCTTGAGAATACGGTGCACGAGTTACTGTGCCACAGCGCTTCCCTCCAAGATATTCGGGTATTGTTATCGATGTGATCTCAAAACACTATTTCGACAAAGACGAAACACCCCAGCAAACGTTAACTCACTTTACTAGTTTGCAGTAGCGCAGTGACGTAGAGCTTCACACTCTTCGACTAAGAGAATTTGGGTTCGAATCCTATGTTGCCGAGTCGAACCTTGGGCAGGTTTTTCTCTCTACGTTGCTCCAATTCACTCAGCTGTACGAATGAGTACCTGGCTATACACAGTGGTGGACCTTTGTGTATGAATAGTTTTCGCGCATTAATTGTAGAGAGGCTACAGAAGCAGATGTGGTGTTCAATTGAACAGGGAGGAAAGTATAAAGTGTTTTGAAAAATTCTGAGGAATGTGTACTGTCCTACATAAAAACGTACCTTGTAACTTTTCCAGTGGCACCGATGATTTTTGTCGCTGGCTGCTTAGTAATGTCGCCTTTATATTGTCCTTTATTGACTCTAATTACCACAAATGACGTGGCCTGTCTGCAGCCTCGATCTGATCTCATGCATGTCAAACGCTGCACCGACTGAGGTAAAATGTGCAATTTATGTTACACTAGTTGAAGAGTTAATGACATAGAAAACCGCAGCTGATTAATAACTTACATGGGCACGATAGATGGCTAACCGATATATGATGATGAATCATAAAGAATAACTTATAATAAATCGTAGATCGAACCGTATGATCTGACGGATACGTTTTATAGTGTAAATGATATCATAAGCCCTCAGCCCAGTAATGGTAATGTGGGGATCTCACCTCTCTCTCTCTCTCTCTCTCTCTCTGTCTCTCTCTCTCTGTCTCTCTCTCTGTCTCTCTCTCTCTCTCTGTCTCTCTCTCTCTCTCTCTCTCTCTCTCTCTCTCTCTCTCTCTCTCTCTCTCTCTCTCTCTCTCTATGTCTCTGTCTCTGTCTGTCTCTCTCTCTCTCTCTCTCTCTCTTCTCTCTCTCTCTCTCTCTCTCTCTCTCTCTCTCTCTCTCTCTCTCTCTCTCTCTCTCTCTCTCTCTCTCTCTCTCTCTCTCTCTCTCTCTCTCTCTCTCTCTCTCTCTCTCTCTCTCTCTCTCTCTCTCTCTCTCTCTCTCTCTCTCTCTCTCTCTCTCTCTCTCTCTCTCTCTCTCTCTCTCTCTCTCTCTCTCTCTCTCTCTCTCTCTCTCTCTCTCTCTCTCTCTCTCTCTCTCTCTCTCTCTCTCTCTTCTCTCTCTCTCTCTCTCTCTCTCTCTCTCTCTCTGTCTCTGTCTCTCTGTCTCTGTCTCTGTCTCTCGTCTCTGTCTCTCTCTCTGTCTCTCTCTCTGTCTCTCTCTGTCTCTCTCTGCTCTCTCTGTCTCTGTCTCTCTGTCTCTCTTTCTCTGTCTCTCTGTCTGTCTGTCTGTCTGTCTGTCTGTCTGTCTGTCTGTCTGTCTGTCTGTCTGTCTGTCTGTCTGTATGTCGGTCGGTCGGTCGGTCGGTCGGTCGGTCGGTCGGTCTGCCTCTGCCTCTGCCTCTGCCTCTGCCTCTGCCTCTGCCTCTGCCTCTGCCTCTGCCTCTGCCTCTGCCTCTGCCTCTGTCTGTCTGTCTGTCTGTCTGTCTGTCTGTCTGTCTGTCTGTCTGTCTGTCTGTCTGTCTGTCTGTCTGTCTGTCTGTCTGTCTGTCTGTCTGTCTGTCTGTCTGTCTGTCTGTCTGTCGTACTCATATGTTTGACTTGTACGTTTATTATATATATTTCTTATATTGTTTTAATATTGTCAACACTACTGAACAGAGTTTATACTTTGGATTTTTAGTGTATAAATACAGTATATTATTATTTATTATTATAAGATTGCAAGGGTAGTAGATTATTGGATTACTACATTTCAGATTAAGGTATTGTTCAATAGCGGTTGTTCGTCATGCGAATAACAATGCTAAAAAATACCTTGGTGTCTCGTGAACTCTGACCGCTTACAACCTACAGTTGATAAAATGCATAAGGAAATTCGATAACTTGGGCGTTTTCTTCGTCTGAACGTATCTGTTTCATTGGTGTGTCTATGCGGGAAATGTACCAAACATACAAACAAACAGTTAAATGAGATAAACCCATGAATCTTATAGGTGTTATAAATGCAAACTTGAGAAAGATTGTTCGGGTAACAGCACAGAAAGCCATCATTGAGTTTACGTTTTAGTAACAATACGTGGGGAGCGGTGGTCGCGCGGTAGAGCGCCAGACTGTCAATCGAGGGGACGGTGGTTCAATGCCACCTGCCACCGTTTTGAAACTTGGGTAATTTCGTTCCCCCACATTTGCCTGCGTATTTCGGAAGAGACACTAAAAGCCGATGGTCCCTTCTATCCGGTGTCTATGCCAGGGGAAGTAAAATATCCCACACGGGGTAAATGTGTAACCTGTAGTGGACTCACTAATTCTAGAGAAGGACAACTCCTACGACTCTGAAAACCAACGACAATAATGGTGAGCAAGTTGACCACCGGAAGAAGAAGTTGTTTTGAAACATATGGTCGGAGAGAAATGGTGCTATTTGTGGACAGTAACCTGATATGGAAGCTTTTTAAATATAACAGGATTTGTAAATATATTATGAACATCTCAAATTGTAACCGAGCAACGACCTGTAGTAAGATAAATGCGCAAACAGGCGTAATGATTGTGATAAACGACATGACTGGAAAAGAACAATGAGTCGAATGATTTACATGTATTTTTAACGTCGTTCGGGTTCGTCAACCAGTTCGCCTTATTTAGGTAACACGTCAAACAACAGACGTCATTGTTGTCTGACGTGCCGGGTACACAGTCGCTCCTTGTTATAAATTACTCACCACACGCGGCGGTCGACAAAAACGAAATGCCTTTTTTCAAAACAATATGTCAGTGAAATTGGTAGTTTGCATGTCAGACCTGTGGGTTTTTGCATTTGGTTTACGAGCGCTTGAATCCAGTCACAGGAAAGTGTGCATGTCCTGCATGACTGTTGGAAGATTGGTAAGATGATGGGAATATTCCTGCGGTTCCTTTAAGCTCTATGAATGGGAGTTCATCTGGGCTAACAGCTTTATTGTGGTTTGAATGTGTCAGTTGTTTAATTACTCCAGCTACCCTGATTTCAGGAGTGGGTATATGTCAGCGTACGCGGAATATGATTATTTGGGGATAGGATAGGGCAGGTTTCTTGGGGGATATCAGAAGTAAATTGGCTATTGAATTCACTTACGTTGTAGTGCTGGTGATTACGTTTGTATCACGTATAGAATGGTGTATTAATAAGTATCCAAATTACACAGCAAAGGCTATGTAATTCTATATAACACTGTGTTTATGTAATATAATAAATTAGTTTAGGAATCTACTAGGAATGTAAATCATACGTTCCAAACGTCTTGCGTTTCCTCTCAACACACCTATAAATTGTTTTATTAATGCATAAAGTTTATGTATGCACAACAATTAGACGCTGTGCTTAAATAAAATAGATAATATTCGATTGAACAGGTCTGCCAGGGAGTAAAGTGTGAAGCGCTTTGAGCCATCATGACGACTGGATACTGCGCTATGTAAGAACTTGCCTTTAACGTGTAATGTGAGAATGTCAATGTATTTCTTTGTTTGTTTACGTTGATAAATTACAAGAGCTTGTTTGTGACTGTCTCCAATTTGATTGTTTATATACCATTTTGTAATATTCGGCGGCATATTTAGCAGCTTGTCTTCTGAGACCTTTAAGAATCAAATACAAGCAAATGATGTAAAAGACATATAGACATACTGGAAGTGAAGAAGACTACGCCATTTATAAAGAAGCACTTAATCAGGCTACAGCTGAAATTTGAAATTCAAAGATAAGCTATGAACAGAAAATTGCTTTTAATATAAAACATGACAGCAAGAGTTTTATGCGTATGTTCGAAGTAAACAGAAAGTTCAGGATAAGGTCGGTCCTCTAGAAGGTAGTGATGGAAATATAATAACAGAGGGATTCTTATTGGCAGAAAACCTAAATGAGTAACTTTAGTTCGGTGTTTACCAGGGAAGATATTAGTATATGTGACAGATGTCGCAAGTGGTACCAAAACAGATGTTGTGAATTTCCATATAATCTAAATACTCCATGGTTTTGCAATGCTTGTCAATGCAAAAGACCAAGTAAAGTGCCTACAAAATTTCAATAAAATATCATCACACACACACACACACACACACACACACACACACACACACACACACACACACACACACACACACACACACACACACACACACACACACACACACAAATATATATATATATATATATATATATATATATATATATATATGTATTATATATATATATATATATATATATATATATATATATATATATATATATAATAATATATATGAGGTGTAATTGTTGAAGTGAAATAGTAATACTAAGAATACTTACTGTGTTGGTAAAAACAAAGAAACAACAAATCCAAGAATTGTTCTTTCGCCTTTCAAACATTATATATGCTAACTTGTAGTGCTGTAATTAAATTTGCTTATTACGGGTATGTTATTATTGAAAGACATCTCAACATCACAAGAACACCGTAAAACAGCAACTATAAGGTGCCAACTAGAACAACGCACGTAAAGGGCCCCCCACGTAAACATGGAGCGTACCGATCGGTGGCATCTTTGTGAATGTGGTGAATGTGGTCTGCCGTTTCCGCGCGGTCTGCTAATTATAGCCCGCCTTTTATTATGCCCCACTTTTGAAACACATTTAACTTGAAGGGTTAACATATCGGCAATGCATTGTGGGTAGGCTACCGGTGCTATTCAAGTTTACGGAGTTACATGCATTTTTTCGAAGTGCCCTATTTTTTTACTTAGCCAAGTGGCGTCGGCTGGTCCGAATCATTTGACTGCAGAAGAAGTCTTCCAAAGTGTTTGCTATTCAAGCCGTTTCACGCATCGAATATGTGACTTTAGTCGATGTTTCAGTTCGAAGATCGTTGTTGTTGCCGGGGAAGTTCGTCGGTCGAGCTCATTTTGTAAACACACTACGTCTATGAGACGAGTCTCATACTCGGTGTCCCATATTCTTGCACAAAGACAGTATGCTCAACTAGGATATAATTCAATGATCGGGTAGTTGTATTACAATTATTGTAGTATTTATAAGTGGTGTAACTTGCGGGACTGTTCTGTTGTTTATTTGCTGAGGTTTCGACCGAGGCTGGCCGGGGTGGTAGCGGAAACACTTGGTCACTGTACTGTGACTGGGCACTAGCTTCTCATGTTGTCGAGTATGCTTCCATTTTATTCGAGTATATGCAACATTAATATATAAGGTATAATAATAATAGTGGTACCAATGTGTAGGTAATTATACTGTCTTTCAAATAAACACAACTTATAGCAGTAAGAAATGAAGCCTTATATGTTACTTACAGGTTCTTACAGGTCCTTTTCTGGCTAGTATTAGGCATTCCTGCCTCTTGTGCCAGCTCTGTCTTGAGCATTGTTTTGAGACTGTGCGCATGCGTCTAAAGGTGACACAGTCCATAGTAGAGGTGGTGCAGTAAAATAATTTTTTACAGGATGATTTTTCCATAGTTTATCAATTCTTACTTCAAATGATTGGACTGATGGAGCATCTACCACAGACTGTGGCAGACTATTCCATACATCAGTATATCGGTATATAAATGATTTTTTTCGGATGTTTAATCGACATCTTTCTTTAAATATTTTGAAGTTGTGCCCTCCGGTTATTGAATCATTTTCCCTTAATGTAACCAAATTTTATGTAACAGAAAAATCATATTTCCCAGTTAATATTTTGTGAATTTCTATCATGTCTCCCCTAAGACGACGATATGAAAGGGTTGGTAGGTTTAATCTTTTTAGGCGTTCTTTATAATCAAGTTCTTTATATCCAGGAATTAATTTAGTTGCTCGACGCTGAACATTTTCAAGTGCTGTTATGTGCTTCATTAAATACGGACTCCATACCTGGTTTGCATACTCAATATGTGGTCGGACAAGAGACTTAAAAACCGTAGAAAAACACTTGTCATCTAGGTATTCAAAAGTGCGTCGAATTATCCCCATCATAGAATTGGCTTTATTAATTTTTCTGACATTGTGCCTCAAAGTTAAGTGATGAGTCAAAAGTTACTCCAATATCCTTGAGTGTTTCTGCTTTATTAATTGTTTTCTGCTCTTTACCCATTGTGTATCCATCATTTCTTATGGAGGAACGTCCAATTCTCATGTTGCAACATTTATCAGGATGAAATTTCAATAGTGATGTTTCTGACAATTTTTCGGCTGAGGTGAGATCTTTTTGTAGGTTGTTGCAGTTCTCTTCATTATAAATAGGGTTAAAAAGTTTCATATCATCCGCAAATAAGAAAATATGTGAATCTTTTATAACGTCAGGTAAATCGTTTATGAAGATAACAAAAAGAAGAGGGCCGATCACGGATCCTTGTGGTATTCCACTGATCACCTCCTGCCAGTTAGAAAATATGTTGTTAATCCGTACTCTTTGTTTTCTATGTGCAAGTAGATCTATAATGCAGTTAATTATGTTACCCTTTATTCGATAGCTCTGGATTTTTAAAATAAGTTTAGCATGTGGGACCTTGTCAAATGCTTTCATAAAATCACAGTATAATACATCAATGCAGCCTCCATTGTCCAGCGTTTCTGTCCATGTGTCTAATACCTTTAATAGCTGGAGTACTGTTGAACGGCCCTTTATAAAGCCAAACTGATTTTTACTCAATAGCTAATTTTCTTTCATATGTACAGTGATGGTGTGTCTAATTATTTTTTCCATTATCTTACCCACTGGTCGGTAATTTTGTGGTAATGTTTTACTTCCTTTCTTATGAATTGGAGATATGTTTGCCTGTTTCCATTCTATGGGTAGTTTGCCTGTTGTTAGAGATGTGTTAAATATAGTTGATAGGGGAATACTGATGTAGTCTGCTAATCGTTTATGACCCTAGGGTGAACGCCATCAGGTCCAGGTGATTTAAATATTTTTTTTTTTAGTTTTGATGCCACTATTGATGGGTTGATAGTACATGTTTCTACTATATTATAACATCTTATAGGTTCCTCAGGAGTATTCTCTTGTGGTTCTCTTGTAGATACCGAAGATAAATAATCAGCCAACAGCTCTGCTTTTTCCAAGTCTGAGTTTGTTATGTCATCTTTCAATTCATATTTTATTAAGTTGGGTATACCCGTTCTTGTCTTCATTTTTGCCTGGGCGTATTGTCAGAATTTCTTAGGATTTTCTTTTATTTGGCTAATGATACTTTTTTGATATATTTTTGTGCCTTTCTAATTAGCCTCCTAACCTGATTACGTAATCTGCAGTATTCTTGGTAAGCTTGGACATCTCTAGTTAGAAGATATTTCTTCCACAGTCTATTTTTTCTTCTGATTTTAGCTCGTATTTTTACATTTAATGGTACTGGTTTTTTTTTATCTTTCTGACATCACCTTCTTAAGTATACACCGTTCTACTACTTCTCTGATTTTTATAGTAAAGATGTCCCATTGGGCTTGCACATCTCCCTCATGTTTAGAAAATTCCGCATCCCAATCAATGCTTAACATGTCCTCCATTTTGGGGTAGTCCCCCTTATCATATTTATAAACAGTTTTTCTGATCGGCTCATGTATTGGTGTGCAGTTAAGAATCACTTTGATTATGGAGTGGTCACTTTTCCCTAGTGCTGAGGCTGTTACAATTAACTCAATTTCGAAATCTTCACTGGTAGTTACTACGTCAATGAGTGATGGCTCTGTTGTCCCTCTACCTCTAGTCGGTTCTGAAATATGTTGGATAAAATAACAATCTCGAAGCTTTTCAATAAACTTAAATTCTTTATCTTCTATACTTGAAACTGTTGTTGTTACGTCACGTAATATATCATGTTATAGTAAAACATTGTTATACTGGCACATCTGTTGCATTATGGTCAACGTTTTTAATTAATGAGACAGCATATCTACATCCAATATGAAGGTAATTATATGCCCTTTAAAATAATGTTAACTTGCAATAATGGAAATTCAACAATAAAAGACCTACGCCCCAAAAACGGACACCCCTGTCATTTTTCGGAATCTGACCTACTTTTCTGAGGAACCAGGGGCTTTACACAAAAAATGGCTGAGGTCTAAAGGGTTAACTTGCACAAGAGAGTGCCGTTTGAACATCAGCTATCTGTAACGTGTTGTCGGTGGTGTCACGCTTACTTAAGCTGTTGAATGTGCTTATGTAAGTGTGTATGATCGTTTCTATTTCCGCTTTAGTAGCGTTGTTCAGATGTAACACGATCCGCGATGTCACGCCTGGTCGCGACAGAGTGTGTATTGTGCATGGACGCGTAGTTCGCCTGGTCAAAGTTGACAACAAAGACACGGTCTAACTAGCCTAACCTAAGCGCACAACAAAGGTAAGATGTTTCAGGAAGTGAGCAACGAGTGTCCACGAAACGTTGATTGCAATGTGGCATACGTCATACAAACTCTATATAACATTGTGTGAATACGGACACTTCGTGTTCTCCTACAGCCGGGCCGTACATTGGCACGCCTACCTGTTGATAGACGCATCGGCTGAATGAAATAAGAGAAATGTGGTTGAAGTCGTAAAATGTTATCACCTACACGCTTTGTGCCACATCGCCTGTACTGAGACCCACTATCAAACTTCCACAGTTATATATCTACAGCAACTAAACCCCACCATCTAAACTGACCGATTCCCCACATGTAGATTCAGACCTACATCCTTTCTGTCTGCTGCCACAACCCCACAAACATGTGTCCACCAATAGACGAACAACCGACGGCACACAGATACCGTTCGTAAAAGATGGTGTGGTATATGTTCTTATTAAAACAATAAACTTCATGCTCAAGCGTGATTGGGTCTTTTACGTCAATATTACAGGTAGATGTCTCCTCTATAGTAATGTGTCGGCTTTACGTGCACATTTCACCGACTTTCCGCAAACTAGGCCTAGTGCTGACGTGATATCCTGTGTTAAAGGGATACTCCAGTTAGTGAGAGGTTCATAGTATTTACTCATATATGTATAATATATTGGTTGTGCAGAGTAATTGTGCACAAAGATCGTTAATAAACACTTAATTATAGTACAATTGTACTAAAATCATGCTATCTTGCTTTCAAGGCGTTGCCATCTTGACGCACTGAACAGGTGACGTAGACTAATTCGTTTACGTCACTAGCGCATTGTTGGAAAAGTCAAAGCTAGGCGAAGGCCTCGCGCACAATTGCGCCAGTGACGTCACTGGTTCTGTGTCTCAACACGGCAGCGCCCTGAATCCAATATAGCATGTATTTTGGTACAAGTATACTGTATTTAATTATTTATTAACGATCTATAACTATGCACAACCAATATAGTATACATGTGTAAGTAAATGGTTCAATCCCACCTACCGCCGTTTCGAAACTTAGGCAATTACGTTCACCCCACATTTGCCTGTGTCTTTCGGAAGAGACACTAAAAGCCGGTGGTCCCTTCTGTCTGGTGTCTATGCCAGGGGATGTAAAACATCCCACACAGGGGGTAAATGTGTAACCTGTAGTGGACTCACTAATTCTAGAGAAGGACTACTCCTGCGTTAGCCCAAGTTTGGGCTGTTTGGAGGAAACTACCTAAGAAATAAGAACTATTTGCTACTTAATATAACCGCGGGAAAATTGGCGGATGTAGATGTTTGAAATTGGTGGTGTATAAAACTTGATTGATAAGTATTATTCTTGTGTTTAGGTTATTCATAAAGTTGTACTAGACATATATTGAGTAGTAGTTTTGGTTAAAGTTTGTTAGTTAGCTGTATTTTTGAACATATTAGTATAGTAGGTGATAATAGGGTAATCTAGCCTTCGACAAATTGTAAACAAGATTGAGCAAATCTGTTTATTAGATATAATATATAAGTGATAAAGCAATAAGAGTAACAACTACATATGTAAGAAAATACTTCGAATAGGTATCATTGTTATTAAAAATAAACAAGTTTTTAGTGGGAAACCTTAGTTTGTGCAAACTATTATTCATAGTGGGTAAAAATAGGATAAACTAGCTTTCAACAAGATTGTAAACAAAATTTAGCATATCTGATTAATTTATATAGTATATAACAGATAAAGTAATAAGCATAACAGCTACATACATAAGATAATTCTTTGATTATGTGCCACTGTTATTAAAAACAAGCAAGCGTTTTAGTAGGAAACCCTAGTTTGTTTATATAAATAGTGTCCAACGTTTCCGCTAGGGAACGGTACCAGTTCAGACTAAACTTATTGTTCATGGTAGAATAGGTAGTAACTTGTTTATAACATAAAGTGTGCTGCAGTTGCTGTACACAATAAACAAACAGTCTTCCCAAAGACTAAGTGGTATAAACTAAGTTGATTTTGATAAATCGTAATATGGCACCTTGCAAGTTGCAAGCGGCAAGTGAAGGCAAGGAGGCACCTGGTGTGTAACCACTGCCACAGCTTGGTGAATTTTGCCGCATCGGGGTGCGGAAAGTCTCGGTCAGAGACAACGGAGGAAGGGTTTACTTTCCAATGTTTAGGGTGTTGGAAAGTGGACTGTCTGACAGCAGAGTTAGCTAGGCTAACGGATATTGTGAAGGGGATGGAGAGAGGAGGGAGGGTGATTGCAAGGACAACAAATGGAGAAAGAACAACAGAAAACATGACATGCAGGAAGGTGACAGGGGAGAAAGAGACAGCAGAGAAGGATGGAGGGACAAGGGGACAGGAGATGAAAGAAGTAGACAGGAGGAAAAATGAAGGGGAAAAAGGAAGTGAGAGTAGATGTGACCAAACGGAAGTCAATCACAAGGATGATGGCAGGAAGAAAAGAGGCAGGAAAGAAAGGAACAACAGAGATAGCGGAAGGGGGAAACCAGGGAGATGCAAAACGGAGGAGCTACTCTGAAGCAGAGATCGAAGGGACATTAAGAACAGAAAGGGTATTTATGGGAGACTCCATTTTGCGAAAGACAGAGAGGACATTAAGCAAATAAGAAGACGTTATTGTTTGTCGTCCGGGGGCTAGGATAAAGCATGTGACTGAACAGGTAGAGAACGTATTGGGGCATGGCCAGGGAGGATCTATATTTGTACATGTAGGGACGAACAATGCAGACAGGGATGGAACAACCAGGATAGTACAGAGATACAGAGAGTTGGTAGAGACACTGAAGAAGACATGAGCTGAACAGATTATTCTCTCAGGAATCTTGCCAGTGATGAAGGGAAGAGGAACGACATATAGAAACTCCAAGAGGATGGCAATTAACTCACTAGTAGAGCAAATATGTGAAGAAGAAGGAGTTGGATTTGTAGATTTATGGGGATACTTTGTTGGGAAAGAAGACATGTACATGAAGAGTTGGCCTCCATCTAAGCGGAAAGGGCGCAGCAGTGTTCTCCGAGAACCTGCTTCGATCTATGGACAGTGGAACAGGTTGCAACTATTTAAACTAATTTCACAGGTGGGATACACAGAGAAAACAAATACTAGAGGCATAGATAAAGACAAAGACCGGAATTTGGTTATAAATGTGTTTGTTTAAATGCAAGGAGCATAGTAAACAAAAGAAATGAACTAAACATTATGGTAGAAGATATTGACCCTCACATAACTGAATCTTGGGCTACCCCTGATTATCAGATGCCGAATTAGGAATGACAGGATATGTATTTTTTAGGAAAGATAGATTAGGAAGAATGGGAGGCGGAGTTATTTTATATATTAAAGAATCCATCCAGGCTTATGAAATAAAATTAGAAAAAGAAGCAGAATGTGAAGAAGCTATCTGGTATAACGTAGTTACAGGAAATTCAACATTAACTGTTGGGTTAGTTTATCGGAGTCCAAACATAAGCATAGACGAGAATAAAAAAGTACATAACGCTATAAAAGAAGTGAGTAAACGGGACTGTATTATTATGGGGGATTTTAAACATGGGCATATACAGTGGACATCTCTTCAAAGTACTGGGAGAAAAGATCAAGAGTTTTTAAATCTAGTACAAGATAGCTTCCTTTCTCAACATGTGTTAGAACCAAGCAGGGGCAAGAACGTATTGGAATTTGTTGATAATGTCAAGATATGTGAGCCACTGCGGTGTAATGATCACAACCAGATATATTTTATCATCAAAGTAAATGGAGAACGGAAGAGAAAATAAGGTACAGGAAAGATTTTCACAACGGAAGAT
The DNA here is from genome assembly GCA_025642075.2 of Ridgeia piscesae. Classification (NCBI taxonomy): domain Eukaryota; kingdom Metazoa; phylum Annelida; class Polychaeta; order Sabellida; family Siboglinidae; genus Ridgeia; species Ridgeia piscesae. The sequence goes on from JAODUO010000508.1 coordinate 42,367, forward strand.
ATAAGGCCATGAGTGAATATTTAGCAAAGATAGACTGGAATAACACACTGAATAATAAGACAGCAACAGAATGCTGGAATATTTGAAAAGAATGAAATTGACTGCGTCATTGACAAATTTGTCCCCTTGAAAAAAACAGGGGAAACGGTCAAAAACGAAACACTTATCGAAGGAAGCCATTAGAAAAATCAAGTACAAGCAAATGATGTGGAAGACATATAGACATACTGGAAATGAAGAAGACTATGCCATTTATAAAGAAGCACTTAATCAAGCTACAGTTGAAATTAGAAATTCAAAGAGAAGCTACGAACAAATAATTGCTTTTAATATAAAACATGACAGCAAGAGTTTTTATGTGTATGTTCGAAGTAAACAGAAAGTTCATGATGGTCGGTCCTCTAGAAGGTAGTGATGGAAACATAATAACAGAGGGATTCTTAATGGCAGAAAACCTAAATGAGTACTTTAGTTCGGTGTTTACCAGGGAAGATGTTAGTATATTACCAGGACTAGAGACTAAGTTCGAAGGGAGAGAGTCTGACTATCTAGGACAACTATTTGTAACCCTAACTATGGTAGTTATGAACATAAGAGATATGAAGGACAGTAAATCACCTGGAGTCGATGGGATTCGTCCCAAATTATTATTGGAAATTGTAGAACAAATCAGCATACCGCTTGCGACAGTGTTCAATTTGTCATTAGAGGAGGGAATAGTTCCGTTAGAATGGAAATAAGCAAATATTATACCATTAGTTAAAAAAAGGTTCGAGAAACAAGTCAGAGAACTATAGACCAGTGAGTTTAACATCGGTGATTTGCAAACTATTAGACATACTAATTAAAGATAACTTGGTTGATTTTGTTTTAAAAAATAAATTGAAAATCCCATCTCAACATGGGTTTTTAAAAGCGAGGTCATGCTTAACAAGTACGTTGTTTTTTGGAAGATATCACAAAGTGGGTAGATGAGGGATCACCAGTAGATATAATCTACTTAGATTTGTTTAAACCTTTGACAAAGTGCCACACCAAAGATTACTACTTAAACTAAAGGCCCATGGCATAGGAAATGGTATGATTAACTGGATAGAAAAATGGCTTATTGATAGAAGACAAAGAGTAGTAGTTGATGGGGATGTTTCAAACTGGAAATCAGTATTGGGACCTATTTGATTCTTAACATATATCACTGATTTGGATGATGACATAACAAGCAAAGTGTTGAAGTTTGCGGACGACACAAAAGTGTTTAGGAAAATAAAAAATGATGCAGATAAACAGCATTTACAAGATGATCTTAATAAGTTGACAGAATGGTTTGAGAAGTGGCAAATGCTTTTTAATTTTTGAAAGTCTAAGTGCCTCCACACAGGACATGGGAATGAAGATGCAAAATATACAATGGGTGGTACTGTACTAAATACTACTTCAAAGGAAGAGGACTTAGGATTAACTATTAGTGCTAACATGAAGGTATCAGAGCAGTGTGGAATTGCAGCAGCGAAGGGAAACCAAATTCTTGGATTAACTAGGCGAAATATAGTGTACAAAGAAAAAGAAAAAACTAATAATACCGCTGTATAAAACAATAGTTATGCCTCATTTAGAATATTGTATACAAGCATGGAGGCCATATCGCAAGAAGGATATTGATATGCTAGAAAGAGTACAAAGGAGAGCAACTAAAATTATACAAAAACTCAGGTATATTAGTTATGAAATGCGTCTAAACGAATGAGGTTTAACAACACTAGAAACCAGAAGCTTTAGAGATCAGATTGAGGTGTTTAAAATATTGAATGGGTATGAAAATATTGACAGAAATATTTTTTTCACGGTCAAGGAAGAGAGAAGAACTAGAGGACATGGAGTTACATTAGCAAAGAAGCAGTGTAGACTAGATATTAGAATATTTTCATTTTCTCAAAGGACAGTAAATGAATGGAACAGATTATCAGCTGATTGTGTAGGTGCTAGTAGTGTTAATATATTTAAAAATAAAATCGACATATACCTAAGACGGGCGGGGTATACTTAGATAGATAGATTGGATTCTCGATAAGCCAAATGGCTTCCTAGTCCACCTGCCATCTAGAGTTGAATCTCTAGGTGGCAATCTTGTTAAATCTGGTTAAATCTTGCTCTAGGCCCGCTCGCGCTTGGATACTGCAGGTTGGCCGCTCTTTGGTTAATTCGCTACGTACTGTGACAAGGCATGCATGCGTATTGACAATACAGCTAAAACACTCACCTGGTACTAGCCACTTGTGACAACCCTATGGTCATGAACATTCACGTTGAGTCCCTTGCTGGAATCACACCTCCTATAATGGCAATGGCTAACTGCACCACACACGAACCACGTCTAACACAGGTACAATCCAAGAACGTTGTCATCGATGACCCATATCAGACGCCCAGCGACACCAGTAGCACACACACACACAAACACACTGCTGAGGTGTTCTAAAAATACCTTTCGTGTTGTGTGAGAACCTACCTCAACGGGCCATTTTGCAGACAATATTTTTTTGGAGTCTATATATACATATTGGTGTGTTTTGCCTACGGATAGCAGTTTATTACTTGGTTCATTAGTGCCTGCTTCTTTGTTAAGCGATGTTGATGTTTGCTTTAGAGCAGCTTTAATTCTTTGCACTAATTAAACCCGAAACCACAATGTTAACTAAGCATTTGCTTGGTTAATTTATCTCGTTTGGCGAAAATAGTCAAATAAAGATAATCATATGTTGGGTGTTAAAAAGCAACAATGAGCAGAACATAATCATACTAACAACACGCATTTATGGCATTTGGCAGTGTCCGTCCGTCCGTCCGTCCGTCCGTCCGTCCGTCCGTCCGTCCGTCCGTCCGTCCGTCCGTCCGTCCGTCCGTCCGTCCGTCCGTCCGTCCGTCCGTCCGTCCGTCCGTCCTGTCCGTCGTCGTCCGTCGTCCGTCGTCGTCCGTCCGTCCGTCCGTCCGTCCGTCCGTCCGTCCGTCCGTCCGTCCGTCCGTCCGTCCGTCCGTCCGTCCGTCCGTCCGTCCGTCCGTCCGTCCGTCCGTCCGTCCGTCCGTCCGTCCGTCCGTCCGTCCGTCCGTCCGTCCGTCCGTCCGTCCGTCCGTCCGCCGCCGCCGCGCCCGCGCCCGCCGCCCGCCGCCCGCCCGCCCGCCCGCCCGCCCGCCCGCCCGCCCGATCCTACGCCTAAGAACTAGACATCTCTCACTGTCTTAGGTTCTTTGTTTTCAGTCACATGCATCAATCTCCTAGCGAGTGGAGCAAAGGATACATCGAATGATGACGTTTGTTGTACCGACTTACATTCTAGTCGCGTGGTTCTGCTTAGGCAGCATATCAGGTAAGGATCAGTTAATAGAAGTGATATTTCATAGGCGCCGCATATGGCGTGACTTATTGTGCTGAGAAGCCAAATTTACGAAGCGGCTGGAAATAGGATTAACCCCTCCAAATTAGGAAAGGGTGTACTTTTTATAATTTTGATGGGCGATGAAGACAGGATCAGACGCCAGTATGTTTCCAGTTAACAGTTCTTAACGTGATGTATTGATGAGCCACGTGGGAGGTTCTGATGTCGCCGCAAAACAAATCAACAGTCCCTGTCATTCTTCCCCCTTTACCCATAGTCTACCGGTGACAGCAGTGCCATAGAAGTGATGCTGAAGCTCCGAATCAGCTCCTCCAATATTAACTCTGTCTTGGTGCCAGTACACTGAGACGGCATTGCGACACCCAATGAAGACATTTATATACTCTTTTTTTAATAGCATTATGCCCTAAATAATTACATTAAAATAATTGGAAAGTAATTATGGACCTGTTCAAAATTCGGCACGTTGTATAGCCAAATGAAACTTGTTTACTCTGTTTGCTCCAATTCACTCAACTGTACCAGTACGTGCTACAGGCAGTAGTTCATATCTCTATTCGAGCAATATTCGCGCGTTAATTGTTTCCCAGAAAGGTCTTGATAATATTCGATTGAACAGATCTGTGTAGTGCGCGTTTGGCAGCACTGAGAACTGGAGAATGCGTTATATGTGAATTTACATCGACCTTTTTAATGGTAAATTCAGGGTGAACAGTACGAATACTATTTATAGGCCCTACAAGGTGTCATCATAGCGGGGAGCTGATGACAATGCTGCGTAGCTTGACTGACAATATGCAACCAATCACTGATTTATTCATCACTGCTGTTGTTTGTTGTTTTAGTGACAGCAATGGAGAGCCAGTCATTAATCGACTACTTGGGCGGAAACCTCGGAGTGACGTACACGGTAGTCAGAAACGACAACGGGAGTTTGTTCGAGGCTGAGATCGTGCTGAAGAATACCGGAGACGAGACGATATCGTCACCCGACTGGGAGCTCTACCTCTGCCACATCCGACTGATTGAGCCGGCGACGATCCGTCCTAACGGCGCCGAGTTGGGCAGCAGCGGCTTCAAGGCCTTCCACGTCAACGGATGTCAGCACAAGATCGTGCCGTCCGTCGGATTCACGGAGCTCCTGCCAGGAAACAGTGTCACTATCGCATTCCGCGCCCAGTACTGGCAGGTGGCTGTAACTGACGTTATGCCCAACTGGTATGTCGTCACTTCCGGTGCTAGTCCTGCCCTAATAAAGAGCACGACGGGTGAGAGTCTGGACTTTGTTACGCCGTTGACGAAGCCAGTGCAGTTGAAGCGGTGTCCGAGCGACTGCTTCAAGCCCCTGACGCCAGTTGATCGCTTCCTCGTGAACGGTCACGTGAAGAAGACTGCCCGGCCGGACGTTGAAGTGGTACCGACTCCGCTAGACGTCGCTGTCGACGCGTCGCGGAGGATTATATTAGGTTCACCGTGGATCGTCGTAAAGACAGAAGCCCTGGCCACGGAGGCGAGTGTTCTCGCAGGTATTGTGTTTACATACCTACGTTTATGTACACATTGAAGTTAACGTTTTACATTAACACACGATTTGGATACATACAAAACCCTATATAGAATAGTGAGCAATATTCGGCGGCGTAATGTAAAATAATGTGTCAATGTGCATGTGCGTTGTAAACAAATAGATACTAGTCTCGTTGCGCAGACATCTTCTTTAAATACATCCCAATCAAATCCTAAATACATGCTGATTTTGTTTGACAATGTCAACTACATCAACAATGTTCGACGATACGAATTGAGCTATGTTGATATTACCCCAATGGGTTCATTGTTGACAGATAATCTGACACTGCGACAGGAGAAGCAAAAACCGGACACCCATTTCATCACCCTTGAAACGGGTGACGTCACGGTGGAAGGCACGGTCTCCACAGTGTCCGAGAGTTACCGTATTGAAGTGGATGCCGACACACCGTCCGTGCGCATCGTGGGCCGTGACAAAGCCGGCGTCTTCTACGGTGTCCAGACGTTAATAAGCCTGGCCAACGACACTCGGGGCATTCCGGCCGGACACATAGCTGACCAGCCACGCTATCACTACCGCGGCTTGTTGTTGGATGTGTCGCGTAACTTCCGCTCGAAGGAGGAAGTTCTTCAATTGATCGATGTCATGGCAACGTATAAACTGAACAAACTCCACCTGCACCTGGCGGACGACGAGGGCTGGAGACTCGAGATCCCCGGACTGCCGGAACTGACGCAGGTGATACACGTATAGACGGTTCAGCTATCATATATACGACACAAGGAAAACGTCTGAAGGAGAGCAGTCTGCATAGAATGAAGTTTGAGTTTATTGTATGTAGATTGGAACACAGTTGACACATTAGTTTAATTAATATGAGATTCAAGGCGTTTTACTACAACCTTTCCAAATGTCTTGGAAATGAAGCTGATATTAGAAATAGGTCTATAATTGTTTATGTTATGTTTCGGTAAAGTAGAGTTAATACATGCTTTCAACAGTACAGTTGGCAATGATCTAGATTGCAACATTTATATGAAAAAGACATAATCACTTGCCTCACTTCCTCAACAGTAGCTGGAGTAAAGCTGGAGTAAAAGAGGAAAATAGAGAATGTATCTGCAGAGGTTGAACGTTTACTTTATTTACCATGTGCTCTTGGTCCGACAGGTCGGAAGCAAGCGCTGTCACGACTTGACGGAGAAGACTTGTATAGTGCCACAACTCGGCAGCGGACCGACGACTTCCGGTCCCGGGAGCGGATTCTACACGCAGGCCGACTACAAGGAGATCCTTGTTCGAGCCGCGGAACGCCACGTCCAGGTCATCCCGGAGTTCGACAGTCCGGGTCACGCTCGCGCCGCCATCGTCGCCATGGCAACGAGAGACGACTTCCGTCTGAGACACCCGAACGATACTTCGGATTACTTCTCCGTGCAGATGTTTAACGATAATGCAATGGACCCGTGTCTCAACACGACATATCGGTAATTAGAAAACATGTCTCCGTTATACCGAGGTTGGCATGTCCGCCTTGTTTAACTAAGGACCGTCATGTTCTTAATTCTAATTTCATTACGTTGACGGCGTACATCACGATAATCTACATTCGAAAAGTCGAAAGGTATGTTACAAAATCTTGAATAACATGTGTAATGATGCGAGCCGTAAAGGCAGTAATAGGCAGTAAATACTTGGACCAGTAGGTTACGCCAGCGAACAGAAAGCCGACGTAGCCAGATCAACACAGGCGTTATGTATTTTAGATTTCGCTGTCTTGCAATCGGTCCGGCTGCTGGATTCGGCACCAATGTATATGACGATATAGGACCATAATTCCATGTTGCAACCTCGTTGAAATCTGACGATTTTTGCTGTGATTGTGGTAGATTATTGTTAAATAATCTGCTCAAAGACGAAAGCTGCTCACATACAAAACCTGTTCAAATATGAAATCTGCTGAAATGCAAAGTGTGCTCAAATATGAAGTGTAGCCAGATATGAAATCTGTTCAGATAAGCACATCCTGACATTTTTGAGCTTGTGATGGCCCCTTGCGAACTACACCTACTTGAAAATACTGAGGTTACATTAAAAGTTGTTAGTCTCAGCGAGGCTACTTCGCGAGCTAATGTGACTTGTTCACGATAAGCACTTACGTGATGCCGTGCAACATCAACATGGTCAACGTTGCTGCAAGTCCTGATATCACTACAGCGTGGAATAGTGTCCTACACGCATATGTAGTAAAACAATGTCTTATGTGTGCTGTAGTATTACTGGGATTTCTTTTAATTAACTTCAATATATCTTCTTCGTTTATCCTGACAGATTTTTGCGTCACGTGGTGCGTGAAGTGAAGAAGATGCACGAAGTCGCCCAGCCGCTGAAGGTGTTCCACTTCGGGGGAGACGAGGTCGCTCACAGGGCCTGGGTCGACTCCCCCGCATGCAAGGCTCTGGCGAGCGGTGTTCCGACCGACAGACACAGTCTGAAGCGACGGTTCGCGGAGAAAGTGGCGGAGATCGTCCATGAGGAGGGACTGAACCTGGCTGGATGGGAGGACGGACTGATGAGTCAAGGCAGTGAGCCTTTCGGTCGTTCCCTCTTCCCAAATAAAGAGGTGTTCGCCTACGCGTGGCAGAATGTTTGGGAGTGGGGCGTAGGTCATCGTGCCTACAGGCTCGCCAATCACGGGTTCAAGGTGAGGGGTTTTCTACGGATACTGGCCGGGTAAAGCATTCCGGTTAGGCGTGTGTGTGTGTGTGTGTGTGTGTGTGTGTGTGTGTGTGTGTGTGTGGTGCGTGCGTGCGTGCGTGCGTGCGTGCGTGCGTGCGTGCGTGCGTGCGTGCGTGGTGGTGCGTGCGTGCGTGCGTGCGTGCGATGGTGTGTGTGTGTGTGTGTGTGTGTGTGTGTGTGTGCGTGGGTATGTGCGTGCGTGCCTGCGTGCAAGCGTGTGTATTATAGACACACATATATATATATATATATATATATATATACATATATACATATATACATATATACATATATACATATATACATATATACATATATACACATACATAGTGAGTATGTAAATATACACATATGAGTGCGTATGCGTGTCTGTATGCGTGTCAGTGTGTATGCATGTATGTGTTTGGGTATGTATATGTATGTATGTTGTGTGTATGTGCGCATGTGATCGTATGTGTTTGTAATAGTCTACACTTACGCATGCGACGATAAAGACGGAGCAACTCAGTGACGTGACCTTATACGTGGCTTAGGTATTCTACGTTTGAGTCAAAGAACAGTTTTATAATAAGTAATGCAACGCGTCGTTCAGGTAGTCGTCTCCCACGCGACACATCTCTACTTCGACCACCCACAAGAGCCCGACCCAGAGGAACGAGGTTACTACTGGGCCACGAGATACACGGACACACGCAAGGTGTTCCACTTCCTTCCCGACAGCCTCTACGACAACATAGACACAGACCGCATGGGGCATCCGCAAGACCGAGTTGACGTCTGCACCAAGCACGCGTGCACAACGTTGAACGCAGGTCACAGGAACAACATCGTTGGTGAGTAATTTGTAAAATGACCATGTGTCATATTTCTTGGATTACCCAAGCTTATTTTCTGAGGAATCTTCATCTTGTATCACGCCACCATTGACGATCACGGTGATGTGACATGTGTGTTTGGACTCAGCTATGAATATGTGTACCATTACCACGATCAATTTAAAACAATGCTAATATCATGGAAAGGATTTGGTCACTCCTCCGGCCATAGAAAACTATGAGTCAATCTCTTCATATACATCGGGTCCGCCAATGATGACCACCTTTCCTTGGAAGCAGAAACCAAAAGAAGGGATGGGAGATCAGCCTCAACACTCGCTCGGCTTCCAAAGAGAGTGGGGAACAGCAAAATGGTGCCGAAGCACACATAGATGACAATGTACAACGCCTGCGTGATACGGCAGTGGATCCTGGATGCTGTGTTCGACTGAACCCATTTCCCAGCACTGACGCAGCTGAAGTACTCCGCCCTCCTCGTGATCTAACGAAAGGAGGGACTCCTAGTACAGAGGTCCTCCCACGCACCATGTCTGTGAGCCTGTGAACCCTGCTCAGACAACGCAACCTCCACTGACTCGGGCACGTGCATCGTGTGGAAGACTGAAGACGATCAAAAGAAATGTTCTCTGTGGCCAACGAGACATGAACGCACAAAACATGGATGAAGACAACTATACGAGGAACTCGCTAGAGACAAATTCACATGGAGGCAGGAATTAAACTCGGGTCTCATAAATACAGGAGACTTGCCGCTGACTAGAAGAAACCGGTAGCCATAGAAAATATATGGCTGAAAACAAGTGTAACACATGTATCAAAGACTGCCACTGAGTAAACGGCCTTTACAATGTCTGTGCGTGCGTGCGTGCATGTGCGTGCGTGCGTGCGTGCGTGCGTGCGTGCATGCGTGGTTGGGTGAGTAGTCGAACCGAGGGCGTCCGGCTAATGCACAGCGAAACGACTTGCACATGTAAGGTCAATATTCCAGTGGTTTATCTATCATTGAAGAGAAGTAGCTTCGTTACTTGTTCGAAATTCCCAAATTCTCTTTTGAGATAATTGTGTCATCGCCAGATGCATGCACCATCTTAATGGAACTAACAGTTTCCTTTGTTTTGCTACACCGTTAACTAATATCAAATATGCCGCCCTTTTGATCGACCGTTTGTCGGGATAGTAATCACTCGATCTTATACACATTTTAGAGACGAATAGATCCTGACGGCGATTTTCTCCTTCAGGAATGCAAGGACACCTCTGGTCGGAAACAGTGCGAACGAAGGAACAATCCCATCAGATGTTGTTTCCCCGCGTCCTAGCCCTGGCCGAGAGGGCGTGGCACAAGGCGGCATGGGAAAACGCTATGTCCGAGGAAGAGAGAGACTCCTTACGGGATGAAGACTGGGAGAGGTTTGCGAACGCCTTGGGATCTAAGGAGTTGGCGCGTCTCGACGCATTTGGGATCGCCTACCGCGTCCCACCGCCAGGAGCCGGGTAAGTCTAATGAAGACAGAACAACGGGGTAGCAGGCTGATAGTCCGTACAAAAAGTAGTTGATTACAGTGGTAAATATTTGCGCTTTATTTGTTAGAGTGCACAATGTAAACATGCGTTTACGTATGCAATTCTTTGCGAGCCACAGAAACGCAAAGCGAGTACACATTGATATTAAATTTATGTATTCACGTTGCATAGCAAACGCCGATAAGCGGTCAACAAAATGGCTGCCTGAAAACATGCTTTTCGTCGTATGTTTTGGTGAAATTGTCATATCGGAAGATTATCGTTATGACAGAAACTTAAGGGTAACATTTTGTGAGTTTCAAATATATGCAGTAACGTTTGCTCTAGATGTTGTGGCGCAATGCTATTGTAATTCACATATATTTCCTTTATCTTGCTAAATCTTGTTAAATCTTTATCGATATTGTTGGCAAAGGCTGGCGAAGGTCTCGCGCTTTGTGATGTAAGCAAACCGCAAATTACTGGACCTATCAATTCGGCTACTTCTTCCGGGACTACACTACTCAGCGTCACGCAATGACAGTGGTTCACTGCTCTCATGCAGTTCGCGAATGCATTCAACTGACCCAGAAAGGTGTTAGTCCATGACACAGGTGCGATTGAATGTGCGTGTCGTATTCCTCATACATTGTGGTAGATACAATGAGGATATCGCGTTGCAGTGTGCCTTTTCTTTCTTATCACAGTGAGTGTCGTGCATGTGTCCCCTGGATGTGTTCATTGGGTCCAGGTCCGTTACAGCTACTTCCCGTTATAGCTACTTCCCGTTATAGCTACAGTTTGTCCCCGTTATAGCTACTCGTTAAGTTTGACAGGCAAACTAGTCCCGTTATAGCTACTTATTTAATTACACAATTCAGGAGGGGACAGCAAGAGGGAGCATTAACTATTTAAGATTACTGTAAGATTCCTACATTAAATGTATTATTGAAGAACACATTTTAAAAGTTATATGAATGATATATAAATGTAACTGACAGTTATTTGAAATGGAAAATATACCATAAAACACTTGTGCAAATATTTTTTTCGAAAGACAACTACGTTAATTGTACTGAGTACAGAATTGCATTAATCAAAAAATAATGTTTCCTCACCACTTTCGCAAACTTGGAATTCCACCCCTCAACATGGTTAGTTGTTCATTTGTCAGTTTCTGTGTAGGGGCATTCCATGTCAAATTAATCAAAAACGGTGAAATTTACATGACCGCATTCGATTTTTATGAAATTTGGTGTGTCGGTTTATGATCATGAGCTATGCATCCCAGTAAATTTTATGTCAATCTCAGTCAGCATCCAAGCCATTGTTTCGCTTAAATTTGACACAGTAGTGCTTGAACTGGTTCAAATGTTTACTGTTACAATAAAATAGTATGTATATATATATATATATATATATATATATATATATATGTATATATATATATATATATATATACATATACATACACATACACATACACATACACATACACATACACATACACATATACATATACATATACATATACATATACATATACATATACATTACACGTGTCCATGGTGTTTTTGAACCATCATCAAGCCATGTCTCCCCAAAGTACTCGTTAAAAATTATCACTTGACTTTGTTAAAATTCCTCAGTGGGACACACTTATATCAAAGCCGTCCACCCCTCATGGACATCAGCTGGATGGAGATGAAATAATTAATGCTCGCTTATCTTCTTACATTGTAAAATGGAGAAATATAAAAGTAGCTATAACGGGACTAGTCAACTGTCAAACTTAATTAGTAGCTATAACGGGAATAAAAAGTAGCTATAACGGGAAGTAGCTATAACGGGAAGACACCGTTCATTGCGCTGTAGCGTGGTGTCTCCTTGTACTAGTGTGACGGCTGACGGCGACCTGGAGGTGAACGTTGAGCTGCCGGGTTTAAAGGTCGACTGTAGCCGGGACGGCGGGCAGACGTGGGGAGAGTGCCATTCCAAACAGCCTGTGTCGCCAGAGATCTGTCTACGGACAAAGTGAGGGTTCCTTTTTGGTTGAGATATTAATATATCAATTCAAAACCTCGTAACGCTGTTAACATCGCATAGTGGCATGCGCTGGCACATACACACACGCAAACACCATACACAAATACACACACATATGTACACACAGACACACACATACACACACGCACCCACGCACATGCACTGCCATAGTTGCTGGATATTGTATCAGAACCAAATCTTCCTTTAATTTATATATATATATATATATATATATATATATATATATATATATATATATATATAAATTAAAGTGAATATTTGTCGAACAATATGCCAGCAACTATGGAGTCAATTCGTGCTTCGTGGTCTTGGATGTGTGTGTCTGTGTGTACATATGTGTGTGTATTTGTGTATGGTGTTTGCGTGTGTGTATGTGCGTGTGTATATATTCGCAATTATTATTCGTATATTTGTCAGGTCGGCAGATGGTAAACGAACCAGCCGCGTGGTATCGCTGCTGATACAGCCACAAGACACAAAACGCCCGAAACCAACGGAAGGCCCAAAAATAACGAAAGCGCCGAAATCAACGAAAGCGCCAGAAACAACTGAACATTTGTCTGGCAGAGCTACGTCGTTGGGTGTGGCTGCTGTGTGTCTCTGGTTGAGTCAACTGGTTATCGCATTGGCCACACCCTGAGTTACAAAACATATACAGGTGTTCTTCCCCGACGTAAGGCCACACCCTGAGTTACAAAACATATACGAGTGTTCTTCCCCGACCTAAGGCAACACCCTGAGTTACAAGACATATACAGGTGTTCTTCCCCGACGTAAGGCCACACCCTGAGTTACAAAACATATACGAGTGTTCTTCCCCGACCTAAGGCAACACCCTGAGTTACAAGACATATACAGGTGTTCTTCCCCGACGTAAGGCAACACCCTGAGTTACAAAACATACAAGTGTTCTTCCCCGACCTAAGGCAACACCCTGAGTTACAAGACATATACAGGTGTTCTTCCCCGACGTAAGGCAACACCCTGAGTTACAAAACATATACGAGTGTTCTTCCCCGACCTAAGGCAACACCCTGAGTTACAAGACATATACAGGTGTTCATCCCCGACGTAAGGCAACACCCTGAGTTACAAAACATACAAGTGTTCTTCCCCGACCTAAGGGAACACCCTGAGTTACAAGACATATACAGGTGTTCTTCCCCGACGTAAGGCAACACCCTGAGTTACAAAACATATACGAGTGTTCTTCCCCGACCTAAGGCAACACTCTGAGTTACAAGACATATACAGGTGTTCATCCCCGACGTAAGGCAACACCCTGAGTTACAAAACATACAAGTGTTCTTCCCCGACCTAAGGCAACACCCTGAGTTACAAGACATATACAGGTGTTCTTCCCCGACGTAAGGCAACACCCTGAGTTACAAAACATATACGAGTGTTCTTCCCCGACCTAAGGCAACACCCTGAGTTACAAGACATATACAGGTGTTCTTCCCCGACGTAAGGCAACACCCTGAGTTACAAAACATACAAGTGTTCTTCCCCGACCTAAGGCAACACCCTGAGTTACAAAACATACAAGTGTTCTTCCCCGACCTAAGGCAACACCCTGAGTTACAAGACATATACAGGTGTTCTTACCCGACGTAAGGCAAAACCCTGAGTTACAAAACATATACAAGTGTTCTTTCCCGACCTAAGGCAACACCCTGAGTTACAAAACATATACGAGTGTTCTTCCCCGACCTAAGGCAACACCCTGAGTTACAAAACATATACAGGTGTTCTTCCCCGACCTAAGGCAACACCCTGAGTTACAAGACATATACAGGTGTTCTTCCCCGACGTAAGGCAACACCCTGAGTTACAAAACATACAAGTGTTCTTCCCCGACCTAAGGCAACACCCTGAGTTACAAAACATACAAGTGTTCTTCCCCGACCTAAGGCAACACCCTGAGTTACAAGACATATACAGGTGTTCTTACCCGACGTAAGGCAAAACCCTGAGTTACAAAACATATACAAGTGTTCTTTCCCGACCTAAGGCAACACCCTGAGTTACAAAACATATACGAGTGTTCTTCCCCGACGTATGGCAACACCCTGAGTTACAAAACATATACAAGTGTTCTTTCCCGACCTAAGGCAACACCCTGAGTTACAAAACATATACGAGTGTTCTTCCCCGACCTAAGGCAATACCCTGAGTTACAAAACATATACAGGTGTTCTTCCCCGACGTAAGGCAACACCCTGAGTTACAAAACATATACAGGTGTTCTTCCTCGACGTAAGGCAACACCCTGAGTTACAAAACATATACGAGTGTTCTTCCCCGACGTAAGGCAACACCTTGAGTTACAAAATATATACGAGTGTTCTTCCCCGACGTAAGGCAACAACCTTAGTTACAAAACATATACAGGTGTTCTTCCTCGACGTAAGGCAACACCCTGAGTTACAAAACATATACGAGTGTTCTTCCCCGACGTAAGGCAACACCCTGAGTTACAAAACATATACGAGTGTTCTTCCCCGACGTAAGGCAACACGCTGAGTTACAAAACATACAAGTGTTCTTCCCCGACGTAAGGCAAAACCCTGAGTCATAAAACATATACAAGTGTTCTTCCCCGACGTAAGGCAAAACCCTGAGTCATAAAACATACAAGTGTTCTTCCCCGACGTAAGGCAACACCCTGAGTTACAAAACATACAAGTGTTCTTCCCCGACGTAAGGCAACACCCTGAGTTACAAAACATATACAGGTGTTCTTCCCCGACGTAAGGCAACACCCTGAGTTACAAAACATATACAGGTGTTCTTCCCCGACGTAAGGCAACACCCTGAGTTACAGATCATATACAAGTGTTCTTCCCCGACGTAAGGCAACACCCTGAGTTACAAAACATATACGAGTGTTCTTCCCCGACGTAAGGCAACACCCTGAGTTACAAAACATATACAGGTGTTCTTCCCCGACGTAAGGCAACACCCTGAGTTACAAAACATATACGAGTGTTCTTCCCCGACGCAAGGCAACACCCTGAGTTACAAAACATATACAGGTGTTCTTCCTCGACGTAAGGCAACACCCTGAGTTACAAAACATATACGAGTGTTCTTCCCCGACGTAAGGCAACACCCTGAGTTACAAAACATATACAGGTGTTCTTCCCCGACGTAAGGCAACACCCTGAGTTACAAAACATATACGAGTGTTCTTCCCCGACGTAAGGCAACACCCTGAGTTACAAAACACACAAGTGTTCTTCCCCGACGTAAGGCAACACCCTGAGTTACAAAACATATACAGGTGTTCTTCCCCGACGTAAGGCAACACCCTGAGTTACAAAACATATACATGTGTTCTTCCCCGACGTAAGACAACACCCTGAGTTACAAAACATATAAAAGTGTTCTACCCCGACGTAAGGCAACACCCTGAGTTACAAACCATATACAAGTGTTTTTCCTCGACGTAAGGTAACAACCTGAGTTACAAAACATATACAGGTGTTCTTCCCCGACGTAAGGCAACACCCTGAGCTACAAAACATACAAGTGTTCTACCCCGACGTAAGGCAACACCCTAAGTTACAAAACATATACAGGTGTTCTTCCCCGACGTAAGACAGTACCCTGAGTTACAAAACATATAGAGCCTACAGGTGTTTTACCCCCGACGTAAAGCAGTTGGTTCATGGACAAGGAAGAATCTGTCTTACTGAGAGGAGGCGTTGTAAATATAATTACGTTAGTCATTTTCTTCATTTTAATATTGACGTTGCTAGCGCTTACATAGTCAACATGTGTTCTAATTTAGAATTCGTGTGATAACGATTTATTTGTGTAGTCATTCTGCATTTTTTTACTTCCTTTGGCATGTTTCGTTGTTTGCTTCCATCAGCTGTCAGCTAATGGTCTATTCGTGTGATTATTCTCCCATTTGTTGTCGTCATACAGTGTTAAATGTGTATGTCGTGTCGCCCTCGCTGTGTTGTCATTTGTCAGCATAAGTATATTACTAATTATAGGTGCGGATAACTGAATCAACGTGTATGGAGTGAACCAAGCATATGACATAAGTAGCACAAGCTTCTAGATGTAGTCAGAGCCGTGTATGTATAGATGCACGTTACTGTTCGATTAGGTAGTGTTTTTATTTATAGTTACTTACGCAGACAATCAACTTTTAAAAACAATATCGCAAAGTGCTAAGCCGTGATGATTAAAATGACATCATGTGTCTACGAAATTACACTGTGGTGATTTTGGTGTTGTGTATTAAAATGATAACGTTAAGTATTTGTCACAGTTGTATCTTTTAAATCCATGATTTTTCTTTTGTCTCAGTTTGTACACCTCCCTTAACTTTTGTATATGATACTTTACTTAGCTGATGACTCGTTTTGTGCGTTTGTGTGTGTGTGCGTGCGTGCGTGCGTGCGTGCGTGCGTGCGTGCGTGCGAGCGTGAGTGTGTGTATGTTTGGCATTAAAGTAATTTATGACACCATAAATAGGTAAAAAGTGACAAAGAGTCTAAGCGGAAGACGACCACTGTTAGTAAACTGACGCACGGCGACCATAAACACAGGTAGAAAAGCAGGTGACGGTAGTAAAAGTATAATAAACGTTGAACACAGAAACATTTATGAATGTCTGCTTGTCCACTCTAGTCTATAGGGGAAAGATTAATTATCTAACTGTGTGGGAATGACCAGTAGCGATGTACATATTGTGTACTATCTTGATGAATGACACGTAGCGATGTATGTACATATTGTGTACAAATTGGGCGACTTCCATGTTTTCTACTTAGGTGGGACATGTTTTCGCCAATTTCATGTGTATGCAATTAGAAATTGATAGTGGATAAAAGGTTACAAGCAATTGTATTGTTATACTTTCTACTTAGGTGGGGCATAATAATTGCAAGTGTTAGAAAGTTGCACCAATGTTATTTACTTTTGCCTAAGACACGGAATATTGGGGGAAGGGAGCCATTCTGAATGGCTGAATGTGGTTGGTACGTTCCCCTCACCTTTGCTGGTAGTCAAATGTTTTGAATTATATAGGCTAAGGCTCATTTTGTATATTGTATTCTATAATTGGTATGCAATTCTTCGCGCGAATTGAAACAATCGTTATCTTAGCTTTGATCCCTTGCTAAATTGTTTGTTTGACGATCCATCTAAGTTTGCTACCTACATAACAACTTGTCATATTTCAACTTCGAATTTCCTGAAGATGTAGTATTAGTTTACGAGTGTTTCAGCGTATAATAGTTTTTCGTGAGAATGCGCGCGTGTGTGTGTGTCACAGTCACAGACGGAGCTGTGCAGACTGAAGTTTGGACGCGAAGGTTATTAATTGGAATTTAATGGTTTTCACGCCTACACGGTACCTTAATTAAATAAGTCAAAAAAATCAAAAAACATCATGTTTTACCGTTTTGAACCGTGTCATGCAAAACTACATTGTGCGAGTCGCAACTAAATTTTCAACATCATTCTTTTTAGGTTCCGTTATTTTTATAGTCACTCAAACACTCAATGTCGCAGTGAATGACGGCCTTGACTTGAGCGGTATAGAGTACGATTGAAATAAAAAGCTACGCAGATGCCAAGTAAACGAGACGCGCTACCGGGGCCTAGGTAAACATTATTTTCCAAGGAGCGGGCCTAAACTGCACGATTCGTGGGTCCTATCTACGGTTAGGTACATTATTCGCGTGTCACATGAACCGGGACGAGACCACTCAAACGGGATTTATTGTCATGCCAAGTGAAACGTGTCGATACGATAGGGCGATAATATAGTAGTTTGGATAACAGGAGAGGCGTGCGGTATGACTAAAAGGCGCACGACCACGAAATACGTTGTATCGGTGAATATCATGACCATTAATGGGATCTATGTGGTATATGTGTGCACTATATAAAACATAGAGTGCATATTTTAACTAAGAGTGATAAAATTTAGGCAGCCATTGTGTGCGATCTTCCAAACGAACACACTTTGCCACGGTAGCGCTACCTGGTGAATGACTTTATAACTACAAGGATAAATATTTAGGGTAAGTGCCAAAAGTGCAAAGTACCGGCAAACATGTGTCAAATAAATTTTCCGTTAAATTACCCATTCTTGTTAAACATACAATTTATATGTGACTTTACACTTACTCTATTTTTTTGCAAGAAAAACCCATATAATTATAGTACTTCTATAATTTCTGCGTTGACTGAGATTTAGGTAACCAGTACGTACTACGTACAGTATAGCTATACATAGGCAGTACTGAACAAACATATGCCTTCTAGTAAAACCCGTGGAGTGGCTGTAGTCATAGCCATACCAGACTGTCATAATGCACCTTTAATATGACAAGTAGACAAAGTTCACAGTTTGACAGGTTTGGTGTGCACAAGAAATAGAAAAAAGGAGACAGGAAAATAAGAAATAAAAAACAATAATTAGACCCAAAATATCTGCAATAGACACTAGTCACTACTAAATTAACAATAACAAGGGAAAATATTCAAAAGGGGAGGGGCTACCTATGGCTATGTCTGCTTTGAGTATAACCTGCCCTGGTCCTTGCCTCTGGCCCTGTCCTGTGGGATTCCTGGCCAGACCAACTCAGCAATGTGTGTCCCACACCAGTTTGGACTGGCAAAAATGTGATCCTAGATAAAGCCTGCGAATGTCAGTCATGCAAATTGTATATTCTGATATGGCATAATCTCTCGATCTCTACACAACAACCTCTTTGTCTAGTTCTCTGTGTAATTCAACTTTCCCCTGACAATTCATGTGTTGAAGAAACCAACCATTTTCCAGTTGGCTTTACAGAAAGCCCTTGCTGAGTTCCACTGCAGCATAAACCCCAGGGGTGGGGTATTTTTACTAGTACCCTGGTAGTTGGGTAAGATTTGACATCACCAAAATACAGCTGTATTGCCAGATCCATCACCCCAATTATAACTAATACTCTCTTCTAGGCAAACCATGTTCTTGTTTCAATTTGTATGAAGTGCTGTGGCTAGGGAAAATATTAACAGTACACACGTCACAATGCAAGTTATGCCACTACATATTGCATTTTTCGGCAAGAGTAACCATGTCTTGTTGTGAAACATTTCATATATAATACCAGGATTTTAAATTCAGTTTAAAATAGTTCTTAATCTGGCACAACCCTTTAATAAGAATTTCAGAAAATGACAGCTGCATTTCTTAGATGATACAGGTTTTTTATTTACTTTTTTTAAATAATTTTTAATCTTGCACAACCAGAATTTAAGAAAATTACAAATTTCTTGGTCACATTATACAGCTACAAATCTGTATATAAATCATTACCCATAGTGTCATATGAGATTATTCTAAATTCAATAACTATTTATTAGTGTTGTAATAATATTTTTAAGTCAATCTTAGTTTTTTCAGCTCTTACAAGGTAAGCAGGTGGACATCATTTGAGCATTGAATGCTAGGCATGCTTAGCTCTAGTATTTCCCGAGTTACTCAATGGTTTTAAATGTAGTACTTGGAGAATATGTGATAGCATTTTCTTAGACAAGTAAACAATCAAAATTTCACATGAATTAAGCTATATTATAATTTGATAGAACTGGTTTATGCAAAATGTAGATTACACAAACGTAATTAGATCGTACTGGCAGATGTCAATCATTATGCAGCTGGTGCAAATGGTGTTTTATTCTTAGTAAATCACTCAGTGTTTCTAAGGCATTTTGAATGGATAATGACATTCTAATTCTGAAAGGGTTTGTCATAACACAATATACATACATATATATATATATATATATATAACTCATATCAATATATTTATATATGAGTTATCCAATAACCATTGCTATACATAAACAAGTGATTTAATAATAACTATTTTACTAAATGAAGCTCTCTTGTGACACTCCACATGCTTTTGTGACTTGTTTAATACAAAATTATAATAATGTATTTATTTATGACTGCCTTCAGACAAATTGGCCTGCAAGAAGTTGACAATGACTCCCAGGAGGTATCTCACACTGGACGGTGGACTGGGCACTGAACTGGACCTGCAGGTCAGTATGAAGTGCCAAATGCGTATTTAAGTTATTGAATGATATGGTGCAAAGTGGCCATTGTCAACTGTTTCATATGTGTTTACAAAACTGTGGTGATTCACCAAGGATTTATGTGTTTAGGGGGTGGATTCGTTGTGAATGCAACAAGAGCTTAAGGAACTGATTCACGTGGGGAGCGGTGGTCGCGCGGTAGAGCGCCGGACTGTCAATAGAGGGGACGGTGGTTCAATCCCACCTACCACCGTTTCGAAACTTAGGCAATTTCTTCACCCCACATTTGCCTGTGTCTTTCAGAAGAGACACTAAAAGCCGGTGGTCCCTTCTATCTGGTGTCTATGCCAGGGGAAGTAAAAGATCCCACACAGGGGGTAAATGTGTAACCTGTAGACTACAGAATTTGTGAGTCCACTACAGGCTGTAGTGGACTCACAAATTCTAGAGAAGAACAACTCCTGCGTTAGCCCAAGTTTGGGCTGTTTGGAGGTAATCACCTAAGACCTAAGATTCAGCTTGTTCTGTTTGATTGTTGTTGTATGTTTAGGGGGATCATTCATTGTGGAGTACAGCAGCTGTCATCTCTAATTCAAGTGACCTGAAGAAAACACATCTCAGGTGAGAACAGTGATGTTATAACTTCTAAGGTATATTGGTTATATTTTGATTATAATTATAGTTAATTTTTTTTCTTTTACTTATCGTTTCATTTGTGAATGCAATGATTCATGACCAAGGCAGAAAACTATTGTCACGAGTTTGCAAGACACTTTGAATGAAAAGAATTGAGAGAACCATGTGTCAGGCAGATTGTTCTAGCACATGACATACAACCAAGTTATAAATATGCAATGAACCACGTCTGTATGACATTACTATTTCCATGAGACCAACGAAAATGTTCCAGTAACGTGTCGTACCGTTGACATATACAAAATCGGTACTGTATTTAGAAGCGAAATAAATTTTAGAGAGGGGATCTGGCCTAATGTATTCTACTAGGTAATTGACGTGGACGCCAGAATGTGATAGTTGACCAAACAGTTGTCATTGGTAGATTCCTGGAGGCTGGTGCAGATGTTATAGAGACTGCAACCTACCAAGCGTCAGTCGATGGAATATGTAGACACCTCAGCGTTGCACCATCTAAAGCTCTTGATGTCATCGCAAAAGCAGTTGCAATTGCGAGAGAAGCACGAGATGAATTCTGGGAGAATCATGTGAAGAAAGGCAAGTTCTGTTACAAGGTTACCTACCAGTCATGAGCGTGGCTTTACATTGAATTTTTACTACACAGCAAATCTGTTCAGTCGAACTTCTCTTGGAAGCATTAAGCCACACTGCAATAAAGTCACAAAGACTAAGTACCCGGGGTACACATATTTTCACCATTGTCTTCAGCCAGATTCACTCACACAGTTGAGGGAACAATCTTGCCCTAAGTTTAAGACAGGTAGTAAAAGGCGGATTCTAGCTCTACCATCTCCTGGATGGTGTCCAATTCTCCAACAGCTATACCTCTGATGTAATATGTTTTACTGCTATCTTGCCTGCATTCTTTGCTATGTTCTCTTTGTGTCTCTGTCTCTGTCTCTGTCTCTGTCTCTGTCTCTGTCTCTATCTCTGGCTCTGTCTCTGTCTCTGTCTCTGTCTCTGTCTCTGTCTCTCCTGTCTCACTCGCTCACTCTCTCTCTCACTCCCACTCCCACTCCCCTCCCCCTCCCCTCCCCCTCCCCTCCCACTCCACTCCCACTCCCCTCCCCTCCATCCCTCCCCTCCCTCTCCGCCTCTCCGCCCTCCGCCTCCGCCTCTGCCTCTGCCTCTCCCTCTGCCTCTCCCTCTCCCTCTCTCTCCCCCCCCTCTCTCTCCTCAGGCAGTAACTTTCCATTCTTGCTGAATTCCAGACAGACAGCACCCCCTGGTCTCTCTTCCTCGGCTGTCTCTGTCTGATTCTCAGCTCTCGGCTCTGTCACAAACTGATGGGTCAGCAGCCTTCAGGCTCTTCTGGTAATTAATTAATTCTTCTTATCTATGTAACAGTTAAGTAAATTAGCTTCACATTTGTTTGGGCAATTAAATTAATGATTGTTTTCAAATTTAATTCAATTATCTTCAATTCAATTAATAATTAATTCTTATTAACCAATTTTGTTTGTGGATGGGTCGAAATGTCACTGGACAGATAAAAACTAGAGCAAAAAGTGTCTTCCAAAATTATGGATATTGTCAGTTATGCTTTGAAAATGTTATGTCACGTTGTGTGTTTTGTAGTTTTATTTTAGGTTATGATACACCTCTCGACTGGCTTATATGTATGTAACATGCTTGTGTCTACCAAAAACTTTATGAATGGCAAACAATTGGATCCTGCATAACCCCCTGCTGTACACTACTAGGTTTTATTTCATATTTAATATTATGTTCTTAAGATTAAATATGTAAATAAATCAGACATTTTATAGTTTCGATAGTTGATCCTTCTGCCATAACTCCACCTTGATGTTGAATGCTTATACTTTAAAACTTACTGTTTTTTGACGGATTTTCAACACTTTTCATTCAGTAACCTCAAAAAGTTTGGAGACCTCATAGAAGAACCCTCACCTTTCTTAGTTGAGTAAATTCCAAGATATGGCAGAACAAGAATACTTCCTTGAATTCTCCATCTTTGTTGGAAAGTGCAAACAATATATAGACAAAAAGTAGATGACAAAATTCTTACTATCAGTCAGCGCATTACGTATGCGAGGAGAGTTTTCTAATGTACACAGTGGGTTGGTCGAGAGTAAGAATGTCGCCATACACGCCAGTTTGGCACTGCTCTTATAGAATGACACTTGTGTTCTGTGCACTAGGAATGTATAACATTACACATTTCCTTGCATTTTTATCTAATAGAATTGGCCATCTTTTGATCAATTGTGATTTCCACTTTCATGAACTATGATTTAAAAAAATTATATACACTTCTATTAACTGTCACATAACTAAGTTACAGTGTTTCCATGATCTTTTGATCTAGTAAAATTGCATTTCAATTAACCAATTAATTTAAAAACAATTCCTTTATTACGTATTAGGCACTGGTTTCCAGAAACTGTTGATTCCGTTCACTGGTAACTGATGCAGTGTCTTTTTGCTAACACTACAACAAATGACATGTTTTATTCAATATATACTGAGATAATTAATGACACGTTTTCACGCACTAAATTCTGATACATGACACATTTCTATGAAACATCAACCACAATTTTCTCGCATTAGGAGCTGATAGACTGGCACAGGCCAAGGATGAAAACATTAGTCGAGGGTGGAGTCGACTTGTTGGCCATTGAGACGATCCCTGCTCAGAATGAGGCTGAGGCCTTGACGTCACTACTGGCCGAGTATCCAACTACAACTGCATGGCTGACATACACCTGTAAGGTACTCAATTTTCCACCTCACGTCATTTTGTGCAACACATTCTAATTTGTGATTTATTTTCTGAGTTCAATCAATGCAATTCCAATTCCACTGCTTTCACATAAACAGATTCCAATTCTGATTCCAAACAAATTATGATTACATTACCTTTGTATAGACTATTTCCTATTCCAGAATTATAATTAGAAGAATCAGCCTTTGATTTCAATTCTGGAATGGGAATTTCTTCAGGTTGTATTCGTCGTCATTCTGCAGCCAGAGTGTCCCATGGTTGGGCGAAGGCTTCAACATGCTGCTTCTACGTCTGCCTATCTAGAGCTATCCTCTGCCAGATGGTACCCTTCATAATATAATAATAAAGCTTTATTGCCATATTCAACATGCATTACATGATGAATTGGGATGTAGTCTGGCATTGACTCATATAGTGCCTATATATACAATAAAATGAAATATGGCAAATAAATATAAGATATAGATATAAGATATACATTGTACATAATTTGTTCTTTAAAATGTTTACAGCTACGTTCTATATTTAATTCCTGATATGGCTGCTATGCCACTCGGGCAAAAACTATTTGTAAAGCGATTTGTTTTCGTACGGATGCATCTATGGCGTTTGCCTGACGGTAATAGTTCCAACAGATGATGGGCGGGGTGAGTTTGGTCGGAGATAATTTTGCTAGCTTTTTTTTGGACCTGTCTTTATTTTGTCAATTTTGGAAGCTGTTTTCACCTGCAGTACTGATCTAGGACATCTCTCCATCGTCTCATCGGTCTTCTTCTAGGTCTTTTTCCTTCGTAAGATATCCAGGTGGTGATACTGATGTCCATCAGTTATATGGTATTCTGCTGATGGGCCCTGCCAAGGTCCATATCCATCTTCTAATTGATCAGTTACATCTGTGACATTTATCTTTTCTTGTGTTCCGATGTCTGTTTTTCTCTCCTGATATGTTATGTTTAACATACTACTTCCTATCTTTAGTTGTTCAGCTGTTATTAGCATTGCAAAAGAAACACATTAAGTTGTTAATCTGTCATCAGATACGTATTTCTCCTCCTCCTAGGATGGTCTTCATACGTGTCATGGTGAGAACTTCTGTGATGCCGTCAAGGCCGTGATGTCGTCGGATCAAATTGTTGGAGTTGGAGTCAACTGCACGCACCCGGAGTACATTGAGTCCCTGCTGCAGCAGTTGCCCCCTGGTGTGCGGGACAGGAAAGCAATAGTTGTGTATCCAAACAGTGGAGATATCTGGGACAAAGAAACAAACACGTAGGTTCTGGGTTTGCATTCCTATATCATGATCGCTATATTGTGCGAGTAAATTGTGAATTGCTTTTGAGGTTTGGAACTGTGTTATTTATAAAAGAACTTACCTGTTTGACTTATATTTTGCAAGCGTTCGCTCTTGTTGCAGATGGATTAGGCGGGCAAGTGGCGCCACCTTGTGTCAACTTGTTCCATGCTGGATGGACGCTGGAGCAACGTGGGTGGGCGGGTGTTGTCACGTGACAGCTGCTGACGTCAGTGACATCAGTCGCGTCATGGCGACATATCTCCAGGGAGCATCACCTTGATACGTTTCCACTAAACCAAGAAATGGCGCTGACTTTAAAGTGGATGTATAATGTCAGTGACGTATGCTTCAGTGCTAAAAGTGGTGCATTTGACAACATTTAACATGATGACATCCTGTACAAAAAGCTACAGTGCAGTGGCTATACTATTGGACCCTGAAACAGGAGAACCCAGGTTCGAATCCGGGTCTGTTGTGTCTTTCCTTGGGCAAGTTCCAGTTGCAGTTCACTCTGCTATATGAATGACTAATAGCACAGAAGTCAGTATATATGCTCTTTTAATAAACATTTCTGCCAAGGAATGAAACAAAAAGCACACACATTCACACACACACACACACACACACACACACACACACACACACACACACACACACACACACACACACACACACACACACACACACACACACACACACACATAATATAAATATTATATACATACATAGAAATTATATATAAATTGGTCCCCCGTTCCCCCACTTTTAAAACCGGATCGACGCCCCTGCACAAGTGTACATAATTATATCCATATTAGATGGATACAATTTGTAAACACACGTTTTATATAATATGAAAATTAGTAAGTATATATTGGTTCTATAAAACTGGTTGAAGACGAACGTTATAGCGTTTTGCAACACCGAGAGCATGTGTCCCCTTTTTTAGTACGTTAGTCAGTTTTCAAGACAACTGGCTCCACATGGTGGACGGAAAAGCACCACATTTACGACACCTAGTCCACCTAGGGGGCACCTAGTGATTAAACGGTGAAACAAAGATGACAGCTTGGATAGTGGGCGATAACACGTTTTGTTTACACTGGCTGGTCGTAATGCTGTTTAAAGAAGTAATGAGGCATTCATGCGTTTCCATGATAAGTTATAATTTTTGTGTGAAAACTAGTACCAAACCTGTTATGACGATGGGTTCAGATTGTACTGAGCCGAGGTAAACGGATTCAGGAATCGCGGCTATTATAGCTAGTCGTAACTCTAAGACTAGTCTACTATAGACCAAGTCCAAGGCAGAGACAGAGCCCAGCCTACTGCCAGGGATGGGTGTTCACGACTTATGGTCAGTCTTAGAACCAGCCGGTTCAGAGTGCTGTTTGAAGGATCTAAAGGGGTTGAAGTTGGCAGTTGACACCAGCATATGGCTATTCCAGGGACAGGTGGCTGGCAAACATCTACACCTTAGGTCAGTGTAAGACTCTTACTAAGAGTGTTGTCTGTGGAATGCATCATGATCTGTTCGATATGAGACTAGATTCATACACTAACCAAGAGAGTTCATCAGATGGAGTAATCGTACTCGTGTACTCGAGTATGAGTACGAGTACTTTGAAATTAATCGTACTCGAGTACATTACCAAAGTAATCGTACTCACGATTACTTCTCACGATTAATTTTTTTCATATGAACAGTTGCAAGAAAATATATTAGATAAAAATTGCAATATTAGAAGTAATCTAATAAATGTAATAATAAACGAGGTATTCATTTTCTATTACTGTTGAGCATGCATTCAGTTGAATAAATATTCAGTCAAATTTCCGTAATTAATACCTTCTCTTCCCAGAGAAGCCACATCTCCTCACCCTCCTGCTTAGTATAAAGTACAAGTTATATTGTGACAGTCCCTGGGAAGCACTGCAGGAGATAAGCATCACCTAACATCTTGCTTTGTACTTTTAGAAGCCATGCCACTGCCCCACCTGTACTGTTTGCTCTGTCAATATGATGTGAATGATTGGGCAGTTAGCTGCTAAATCCCTGTCCATTATGTTTAAGTGTAAACAGTTACTGTATATGTTTTACATAAATGTTTAGTCATGTCTTTAAAACATGTACTCTGAATGGCAGTTGATAACAACCTTGTAGGACCATGTTTTGGCGTGTGTATGGGATGATTCGAAGCCAGATACAACCAGTGTTTGTGACAGAAGGTCCGACCCATCCACTCAAGGGGACACGAGGACAAGTGAATAATGCCATGACATCACAAATCCATGAGGCAGGCATCATTCTACTAGAGATAATACTAAGTCGGGGTCAGTCCTGATGCACGGTTTTAGTCAACCGTTTTGGTTATTGTTCTTCTGGCATGTCTTGTGTAATAATACAACTAAATATAACGCCATCTGATATTGGCATAAACATGGTTCTGCACCAATGCCATGAAGAGAATTGTTGACCTTTCAGGAATTAGCCTATCATATTCATACAACTGATTCCCATTTATATGCGTAATATAATGCCTGCTTCATAAACAGCAAACCGCGTGTCAACAGTTAGTCTACCCATCTAGTCATCTACCCAGTTTTCCTTCAAGCCTTCTTGGTTTCACTCAAGTTACGATCTTTTCATTTTATATTATCTAGTCTATTACATGGATTGTAGTTCTGTTAAATACCTGGACCCTATTTTTATTAAGGGCTATGTTGTGTTTTATTACATGTGTCAAATGGTAAATGAAATTCTGGTACTCCTGGCAAGTGAAATCTACTAATTAACCTTGTATTTTGGTGCCAGAAATGTAGAGGCTGATCCTGCCAATGTTTTTATAAGGGTGTCTGGAGATAGAGTTGGTCCTCCAATGTTCCAATATGTAGTTGGAGGTGGCGGGGGGTGGGGGCCAGAAATTGGAAAAAAGGTTTTGACATTTTATTAAAAGCTTAAACAATTTTGAAATGACCCACAAACGATTGTAAACAGGTCCCGTTATCTCGTTTGCAGTGTTGTCAGCTACTGAAGGCTCTTGGTGTGCCAGTCATAGAGAGCGCAGGTGAAGGGGAGGCAACATGTGCTGCCCTCAACCACGTGGGTGTGAGTCCAACTTTTCTATTTCCCTTCACTAATCCTAGAGCAGATATGGAATCGTTGCTGTGGTTGAAATTATAACACGACTGATTTGTCGATGATGAATTCAGGTACGTTGACTACAGTCAGGGCTTAATGCAGGATAAAATTATTGCCAGTCACACATGTTTTGGTGGACACATGGATGTTAACTGTTAAGCCAGTTTACAAACTTTTAAATGTATCTGATGACCTGAGATGGACTACAAACACACATGTGACACCATTTTCACTCACTTTCAAAGCATAACTAACAATATCCTTTTTGTTTTGCTCCTTCATTTTTTTACCCGTCCACCCATATTTCTCCTACTCCATATTCGCTTTTACCCGTCCAAATGTCGGGTGGACAGGTCTCTACATAAAGCTATGACCACAGTGCTTCTGTAGCATGTCTATTCCAGTGGAGCATTGTATGTGTCAGACTAAAAACTTCAGCAATCTTCCCTCAGAATTGACTGTGAAAATACAACATATCTCTCCATCAAATCTTATAACCAGGAAATTTGCATCACATGAAAGTATTTGTGCTTCGTATTGGTACAATGTGTAAATTGTGTTTGAACATTTCACGTGTAATGATCATGCAAAATAAGAACTGAACTTAAAACCTCTGATTGTACCAGGGTAAGTACAATGATGAAGTGATATGATGACTGTGTTGACAGGTGGTCGATGGTGTCATCACAGAAGACAGTGACGCTTTCCTCTTTGGTGCAACAGTTGTGTATCGGCACTTCTCGTGTGACAATAGGAAGGTGAGACAAATTCCACTTCGGAACACTCACATTGTCACGTGAAATACATCCAACTGCAAAATTAGTCCCACATGTATATTACACGCACTTGCAAAATACCTTCACTGGTGCGGTCTTTACGCTATATTCTTCATATGATCAACAAATTAGATTCGTCATCTTTTATCAACCAATCTAAAGAGGCTATAAGGCTGAAATGTTTGCAAGAAATTGTGAGACGACACGTGTGCAGCTCACATGGAGCATGTATACAGTGTGGCATGATGGGATTGATTTGGCAGTGCGATGGAATTCGCATCTACCACTGCATGTTAATATTTCCTTTTGATCAACCTGTTTTAATGTTTATTAAATTAACCTAACTTCACATTTGTTCAAACCAGTTTTTCTCCACACTTGATATTGTTGGCATTGCAATACCACCTGTTGTCTGCCAGGTGACTGTGGCACAGTGGGTAGGAGCTTTGAACTCTAAACTACGAGAGTCCTGTGCTACTGTGTCGATCGTTGGGCAAGTTTTTTTACCCCAGGTCACTCAGCTGTATGAATGAGTACCTGGCTATAGACAGTAGCGGATATTTATGTACGAATAGTCTCCGTGTGTTGTTGCAGCATGGCTGGATGCTACCCAGAGAAGTTGAGATGGTGTTTGATTGAGCAGGTCTATAAGGGAGTAAAGTGTAAAGCACTTTGAGCAATTCTGAGGGTTGGATACTGTGTTATATAAGAACATAATATTTACTTACTTTTTTGAGCTCCTAACAATTCAAAGAAGCAGCCGCATGGGTAAAAAACTTGCGAAAATGTACTGTTGTGGTAGAGTAGCAAACCTGGATTCAATCTAGTGCATCAAGGATATACTGTATATTATACTATAATTGTTCACGCTATGATGCCATAAAATGCACATTCGTGTCGATTTATATACAACTTATGCCGAACTGACAATTCTACAGATCATAATTTTATATTAAAATAATGAAAGTTAGGAGTTTACTAAATGTAAACAGCCATGCAAGAAACCTGAAAAGACTGAATGCTTTCCAGGCAGGGCAGATGAAACGTTACACAATGGAGGACATAAAAGGAAAGTTGAAATTGGAAAGGCGCACACTTGTGGCATATGCACTGATGGTTGGCTGTGACTTCACGGACGGCATCCCGGGGGTGGGGAAGGTGGCAGCTGTGAAGTTACTGGAGAGTCTGAAGGAAGAAGGGGACATCTTGGAGAGGTGAGTGGTCTACTTACTTACTTATCCTCTTTATCCCCACTGGGACATAAGGCTACGACAATACTCCTCCACAGGGTCCTCTCCTTTGCTGCGCCCTGAGCCTCACCCCACGAGAGCCCCATTCTCTTCTAGCTCTGCCATTACTGTCTTCCACCATGTTGTCTTTTGTCATCCTGGCTTCCTTCTTCTGGGTGGTGTCGATTTTAGGGCACCTTTGGGGATACAGTATTGTCTTTGTGCATTCTCAGGACGTGTCCTAGCCATCGCAGTCGTAGGAGTTTAATTTCCAGGACAGCACTGTTGCAGGCAGTCTTCTTGTGGAGTTCCACGGTAGATGTTAGTCTAAAGGTTGGTTTAGCTGCTCAAATGAATTGTGTAAAATTTATTGGCGCTCACTGACGTGATTGTGTAAATTTGGTTGAAGCTGGATTATGTATGCATGTTTTTCAGCCAAACAGTTCCTTTGCTTTTCTGCGATCAAAGAGTTGTTATGTTGGTTATATAAACAGTGTGTGTTGTTGTTGACACTGTTTGTTTATGAGAATGAAGTGAAATCATGCTGACCTTTATGATTCATATTTAGCACACATGTTAGGCTATTTGCAAGAGTTACTAGACATACAGGTAGAAAGGTGATACATTTCTAGATACTGCAGTGACCTGGGGATCATTTCACTAATACCCTGTTCACACTACAAACAGGTTTTGAACCGGCTCAGTTAATGCACATTAACTGAGCCAGTTCAAATACCTTATGTGTTCACACTATAGGCCCTGTAGTTTCTGTTCATTAAGGACTTAGAGGAGCAACTGGGCGGGGCATTAATAATTATTAATTAGGTCAAATGATGCTAAGAGCCCCGCCTGGCGCAACGATCACCGGCTTCACCAATCACCATGTGGCATTAATTGGGTCAAAGTTAGTGCGACTGGCCGCTAATCCACTTTGCGTCCACACTAGTAATCTGAACCAGTTCAAAACTAAATAGGTTCGAAACCCCCTCACGGAGGTGGATTACTTTAATCCCGTTCAACTCACTGAACCGGTTTAGATTTTGTAGTGTGAACACTCAACGGTAGCGAAACCGGTTTCGCACAGGTTTAAATTTGCTAGTGTGAACGGGGTATAACATTGTTAAGAGCTCCTAAACCCGATTTTGCACTTTAAAATCAATTTTGTTTCTGAATGGTGACATTGAATACATGAAAACTGTCAATACCAAAAAGCACCAGTGGGACACTGTCACTGGTGTATCATGGAAATAGTGTCCTCTGTAATGTAGCAATGGATATTTGCGTTAAAAAAATCATTAAATTTAACAACATTTAACTTTGTTTAAAGATGAGTTTTCCTTAAGAGAAACCATCACCAGGCTCCCTGAGTATAAGATGAGGTCAGGTAAAATGTTGGTGCATTGACCAGCTGATGATATTTTGACAGGTTTCACACTTGGAAAGATAACAAATCACTTCAGTTGCTCGAAGAACACAGAAACAAAAAGAAACCAGACCACTGTCGGATATGTGCCCATGCTGGTAAGTAGCAAGTTTCATTCAGTTACTTTAACAATGTGGAAATGGGTTTACAAGTTACTTTTCGTGTACCCATGGTCAGTCTGACACTGCTGTTGGCATCTTCTCAATGCCAGCATCAGTGTTAACCTGATTCACTTCCCG
Organism: Ridgeia piscesae; assembly: GCA_025642075.2. NCBI lineage: Eukaryota > Metazoa > Annelida > Polychaeta > Sabellida > Siboglinidae > Ridgeia > Ridgeia piscesae. The sequence continues at coordinate 74,047 of JAODUO010000508.1, forward strand.
ATTGCCATGTTACATTGTTGGTGTTCGTTTGAAATGAAATGAAATGCTATCATGTGATGATCACCAACAATGTATGAATGGCCAGATATTCTACATATCACCATTGTGTTGTCACTTATCAAAATTGCTGCATGTATCTACAGTTATTGGTCACTGACTGATATTCTAATCTATATTTCAGGGACACGCATGTCACACAAGTCAGATGGATGTGGACAGTGTCATTTACAGGACTCGTGCACAAAAGCCAATGACGTAACTTGTAGCTGTGACTGGCACCAGATGAATGAAGCATTTGAAAATCAACGGTATGAATTGGACGTTCGGACTAAAGCAAAGACACCTTCAGGCTTCCCAGACCAGAGGGTGAGCAATATGCCATGACCAGGCGGAAACCATAATCTCTAAGTACTAATTTACTAGCCGTTTCTGAGAAGCAAATATTTACATCATGGCATTTAATCTGTCACGAGCAAGATTGTAGAATTAGTTTGTTATTTAAATGTGTTTGCTTAAAATTTAAATGTTTTGTTGAATATAATAACACAGTATTCTAGACATTTTTAGCACTATAATTATATCTTTAAAATATTACCGAAATATGTTACAACAAAGTACAATATTGGTCATGATATGTTAAGATTAGGGGAAACAAGGGGTGGCTAGAAGGCTGGTATTACAGAATGTGTTAATGCATACATATTTAACTTCTTGTTTGGATTTCTTCAGGTAATCGATGCCTTCCTAGAGCCTTCAGAGTTGCATAAATTGACAGACAAAGACACAAAGCTACAGTGGAGCCGGCCTAAATTGTCTGCAATCAAGGTCAATAGTTTCATACTAAAAAATAAAGCAAATTATTCTGGACCTTATACCGCCTGAAACCTTGCTCATAAACGTAGTTGCATACTTTTTGTGGAATTTGAAACATGTAATGGGCCATTTGTGAAATTC
>JAODUO010000508.1:80000-87500 GCA_025642075.2 Ridgeia piscesae
TACAATAGGACCATTGTAAAAACAACTGTATAATTATGGGTTGCTTGAGATGATGTTATCTTTTATTGCTTTTAAACATCATTGAAGTGCACATGATGTTATGTGTTGATAGTTGTCATTCCGGACAGAAAACAATAAACCTGATATTTAAAAAAAAAAAACTTGATTGTTGAAACAGCTTTTGAAATACACACTTTGTATCATCTTAAAAATACCTTCAAATGATAATAACTGATGTTGACTGTTGATTATGCAGTAAAAAGCTGTGACGTATAAATGCCTTCTTTGGGTCTTGGTCAGTCAGATGTGACGCAGGGATGTAGCCAGAGAGGACACTGAGTCCAATACCCTCCAGATGCACCCCACTTGAGTGTCACCAAAAGCTTACACTACCAGAAGAAAACTTCAGCACTGATCTGCTCTGTCCTGTCGGCTCAGGACATTGCAAGGGATGGGGGAGAGGGGTGCTGTTGATGCTGCAGTTGTTTTGGCAGAACTACCAACTTCAGCAGCATCTCTATTCTGATGTTGACAGAGAGAAGTTACGCTTTCAAATATTTTCACTGCAGCATTAACAAAAAAAGCACAATAACTCCCAATTGCACCCATTGAGAATCGACAGGAGGACTGGCACACCGTCTAGGAGGTCTTGCTACCTGTGACTATACACTGAAACTTTCATCAGTGCATCACGGTTATCCGGACCCACGCACACTCTTCCAATCATCTCGTGTTAATGGTAAACACCAGTAACGAACTGGTAAATTCTCGAGCTCCTCCAACAAACAATTAGTATATTTATGCAGCTCGGTCACGTACGGGTCATGAGGTGATTGCAACGCAGCATTACAACAGCAAACCTTACAAGCAACAGCAACACGCTGGCTGCTCTTTGACAGTGGCGCCATCTAGCGAATTGACCACATATTAATACTATCGGGTAAGAGAAACCCTTGAATACTACAGCGCACAGACCACGATACAATATAAGTATAAACATGACTGTGTCCTAAAATATAAACAACTTGTCAACAAACACCCCTGAAGCGCTGATCGACCTTCATTTGACATGTATCTACAAAAATTGTTAATTTTTGCTACACTACCTATAGCTGTGTATACTGACTAAGTACATGCAAAGTGTAGTTACCCTGTCTTAATAAATATAATACGGTAGACGAGTTTTAAAATGACACCCATTTTATTATTGTGTAAAATGTGGAGGCCTCACAACACTATGCGATGCCACTTAATCGTTGGCGCAAAACTCGCACATAAACCCGCCACGCGCTCATACCCGGCATTTGCACGCTGTGTCCATCGGCCACACTCCCCGCAATGCAGCCAGCTTTCGCATTTCCTGCTGTTGGAATACAAATCCTAACCACACAGACAAGGCGTAGTGCCACTGTCTTCCTGCTATGTCTTTTTTGACATGTTCTAACTATTGTGTGCCCTCTCTTCTTTGAACCTGTTGGTTGTAGGCACGTTACGAGTCTTGCCGTGGCCTCGACGTCTTTCTTGTAAGGGCTGCCAGTAACGATCCAGGTCGTCCCTCTGTAGCTTGTCGCACTGTAGCCCCATGGGGCCCACTTAGGCCTCTGCCATAGAATATCGGTCGGACGCCATTTTTGGATTAATGCGTTTATTCACTTCAAAGTTAAATTGCTCATTCAACTAACTCTGGCCTATTGCTCCATGGACCACATTTACAGTTATGTACCCTGAAAAGTTATGAAAATATGGTGTTTGTAAGGCACATCAATTATTTTAAGAAAAGTACCTAAAACACAAATGCTCTACTCACTGTTTTGCATTCGCGCCAAAGAAACAAATACGACGTTGATTTGTGTCCCTGGAGGGGTAAATACTACCACCGTTGCTTTGGCTGCAATGCACACCAGGAATGCTGTGACAGTGGGAGGTCTATTTTGGCTGCGGGGCCCACTTTACCCGTCCTTCCCCTAATATCCTTGCACGCATGAGCGCTCGTGCTATCTCCCTCTCTCCCTCTCTCCCTCTCTCCCTCTCTCCCTCTCTCCCTCTCCCTCTCTCCCTCTCTCCCCTCTCCCTCTCCCTCTCTCCCTCTCCCTCTCCCTCTCCCTCTCCCTCTCCCTCTCCCTCTCCCTCTCCCTCTCCCTCTCCTCTCCCTCTCCCTCTCCCTCTCCCTCTCCCTCTCCCTCTCCTCTCCCACTCGCCACACCACACACACACACACACACAACACAACAACACACACACACACACACACACACACACACACACACACACACACACACACACACACACACACACACACACACACACACACACACACACCGCATTTCAACGAGCAACTACGACGTGGGTGATCCTTCTAGAACGATCCACGCAAAAGAAAAACGAACTAACCGAAGAGCGATGACCACTCTTTGTGCATAACTCGACTCCTTAGAAGCGGAGTGATCGAGATGTCTACATCTCCGCCGCCAACAAAACTGATGTCTGTCGCGCGCCAGTGATAATGAAGCAACACGCAAGTTTCTGCCAAGTATGCCTGCGAAAAAAGGCCACCATGCCGTGGCTGTTGTTGCACGCTCAACCTAGTTCTCGGTGTTGGCACTTGGTTGAAGCGGACGCGGGCTTCCGCCGAGGGAATATAATGAATGCAGACGTCCCTTCCGGGGTGATAACAAGTACCGTCTTATCTCTCTGCTCTCCCGCGTGCAGTTGTCGTAACCGACCGCACAGCCGCTCTCGGATGTCATGTTTTGTTCAACTCCCACGGGCGGGCCACTGCGTACGTCCACTGGTTACCAGGTGATATCCCTTTACATTATATCATCATTTTAAGTCCCGGGAATTATTAAGATTAATACAAATATGTAATACAAACAATTCACCAGATCTAATTTAATGTCGTGGCCGAATTTATTTTATTTTATAAATTATTTACTTATTTATTATTTACTGTTTTATTACGTGTTGTTTTATTATCTAAATATATGATTTTTTAAATATATATATATATAATATATATATATATATATATATATATATTATATATATATATATATATATATATATATATATATATATATATAAGTGTATATATATATATATATATTATATATATATATATATATTATATTATATATATATATATATATATATATATATATATATATATATATATACAGTGTATATATATATATATATATATATATATATATATATATATATATATATATATATATATACATATATAACTTTATTTCGTAATGATAATTTAATTGGACAATTGATGCCACGTTGTTTTAATGTTGAATTAGTCTGGTGTTAGTCTATGTAATTGTAACATCGCCTTCTAACAGGGCAAACTGGATTAACGGCGCTATATAAATACTTTGTTTTTATTATTACTATTATTGTTAGTTATATCGTAACACTGCATAGTAACATTAATAAGTATTTTGCCTGTAATGTTTTGAGCTGTCACAGTCTTTACCACACAAAATGCAATGGCTGCAAAACCTCACTTGTTAAGTAAACCTACAAGTTGTAGTTTCATGATTGACGAATTGTTATTACTGGTATAGTCATACTTCATTTCTATATGCAGTTTTAGATCAATTCTTGCTAGTATGGTTGAGTGCAACTATATCAGCCTGATATGACATCGACATGTTAAACAATATTAACTAGTTATAATCGCAATAAAACCCAAAGTTGTCTATCTTTTCCAAAATGCCGCTTTCTTATGAGTTAGTCGCATGCGTATATCAACGCCTGGCTTGTTCAATCACACCCGTCTCTTCACTCTGCGTTCCTCTGTTTGCGTGGGCGTGGCATGTTGCTAACGTCTCTCTATTTCACGATTAATCTTGGCGCTTTTTTCCTGTAGTGCGATGTTATGGAATCACAGTATCAACAGCCACAGAAGACATTCCAGCGAGGCGTAGACTGATATGTTGTACTGGACACTCAGCCGGAATTCTTTTAGCTGTCGATATATCGGTTTAGCTTTGATAAGACGTACTAATAATAGCAATTAATGCGAAATATCTAGTCGACATTCGTTCGCCAGTGGTGTGGTCTAGTAACAGATTCCATGTAGTATGGCGGTAGACATTATGTGCCGCTTCAACCAGCCAACCAACCAACCAACCAACCAACCAACCAACCAGCCAACCAACCAACCAACCAACCAACCAGCTACAAGGGTACGAGGTTTATAAACGCATTTGTATTAAAATAAATGAAGGTAACTAAATGTAGCTAGTCTTGAAATACTGCCAGACGCATACATATGTTTAAGTTGTCATACTGTGATTGATACAAGTTTATTTACTGATTAATCTGCATTGGAAATTGTTGCAACAGGCCCTAATGTATGGTTGGTGCGTGTCAATATGATGGGCGCCTTACAAAGATGCTTTGACAATGTTCCTCTATACATGAACTGAATGATTAAACGTGTCCATAGATGTTGTTGATATACTGTTTGCATAATAACATTCAGATCGTCTTCTAATGTAAATATCGTTATATTAGATCAGTTCATATATCTTAATATATATATATATATATATATATATATATATATATATATATATATATATATATATATATATAACAACAATGTAAGTACTTCTCGCTCGGGGAAGGTTACATTGAATGGAAATGTATAAACAGACCGTGAACGCACTGACCCAATAATTATTAATGAACGAATATATCCTAGAAACACAGTAATTGATGAAACAAGGCGATTACTCGAATCATGTTTTTCATGCACCATGAACCATTGTGCGAAACACAGAAGTCGATTGTAGGCCCTTTACAGGCCTACTAGTACAAACGAAACGCAAATTACCCTGTTACTTTTTTCCACAAGCTCACGTCTGTTAGTTCCCCTGCTATGTGTTTACTGGTGAGAAAAACAAACACGTTACTTAACATATAGGTCGTAAACCCGTTGATAACGTGGACGGAATCTCGCTCTCTAATGAGTATGCTGCAAAACGCCCACATAACAAGTTAGTCGCATAGACGCGAATCGTTTCGACGCGGACGATTAGATTAGAATGTCGTATTGTGTAGAACGCTTGGCCTCGTCTGCACGGACAGATTGACCAATACTATTTCAACAATGTTGGCGTACCTACTCGCATACTTGTGAGGCATGATCGCAAACCTCGACACCCGCATTATAGAAGCTTGCAACAAGATCGAACGCAAGTTTAGATAAAATCGTACGTACAATAGAACCTATCGTCTCCACTCGTAGGCGACCACAATTCTAAGCACGATATGTTTCTGACAATACTGCACCAGTCACGGGCGGCCACCTGCCAAATACGACCAACGGTTACATTACACCAACAACCCAATGTTGATCGTCACAAGCGCATCTTGGAAATAGCAGAAGGAACAGCGGGAAATACCACTTTTACCTAACAGTTTGAATAACGCAAACACGTGCTATAAGTCTAATATGCCAACCACACCATTGGAGCCAATTTCGGCAAACATCAAGGCCATTTATCATTGTATTCCCACCATGTACCATGCATGAACGACATTTTATTTACGTTTAGTCGATAACATTCTATGCGTCCAGTCAGTGACTGTGTGCAGCGGGTCTTTTTTATCTTCCTAAAAACGACAAATTGCGTCCACATGCAGCTCAACTGTGTTCAGTTCAACTGTCCCAAACTAGAAAGAAACGTACGTCAATGATCTTCTTCTAACATTCTAAATATGTTTTACATAATATGGAAGCCGTGTTTTGCTAAAGTTACAAAGTGAGTTCTTATATATCGCAGTGTCCAATCCGCAAGAGCACTTTATATATCCGTGGCAGACATGTTCATTCTAATACCACCTCGGCTGCTCTGTGAAGCATCTGCAACATGTCTTGCAATATGTCTTGAACGACCGTTTCGACTGTGGTATAAGACGCTCTCCTTTTACTGCGTCGGACAGTTCATAGTATTAATCCTATATCCGGTACTCACAAATCAACACCAAACACACGCAGACAACATTGCTCAGTACGGAGTAGCAGAGCTTTGTCAAGTACAAGTTAATACGCAACGCCCTTGTAGTTTCTTATGTGCATTAGACGCATGCGATGTACATTTGAAGCCATGCAGGGGAGACCGGGGCAAGTTATATACAGTGATACGTTACAGTGGTGACGTGTTAAGAAAACATAACGCACATACGATCGAAGATGCCTTCAAGAGCACGTGTAGATCCTAGTTGTTGATCGCATACAGACAGAAGGCCCTACTACACACAAACGAGCAGTTCACATAAACGAATTTAGGCAAACATAATCTCATTTTATATAATTAACTAAGCCTAATCCACAATATTGTTGATAGTATCAATTTGATCAACATGACTGATAAATTAGTTATAACATAGAAAGAAACGTGTTTTAATGGGGACGTATTTACCACAAGGACATATTACACGATAGCACTGTCGGCCGAGCAAACAGTGTATACGTTCTAACAGGTGTCAGTGTCCACACAAACACTGTCAGTAACGTCACACCACGCTATGAGAGGACGTAAGCCAACGTGATGTATGACCTACGCTTTGTGCTTGCGTCACGATATGTTTACCACGTGTCACGCTATGATTGCAGATCATCACGGGTCGAGCGTTTTGTTGTGACCTCGAGGCAAGTTTTTGTGAGTGTCTGAAGTTGAGGTTCTTTCGTTTTCTGGGAATTAGCATGACACTGCATACTTACTGTTATAGTGTATATGTATGGCAAACAATGTCAGCGATGAGACTATAACATGGTTATCAGTGCACAGTCGCCAACCACTGTATGTATATATATATATATATATGTACATATTATACACACACATACACACACACACACACACACACACACACACACACACACACACACACACACACACACACACACACACACACATATATATGTATATATATATATATATATATATATATATATCTCTATATAGTATATTGTGATTATATATATATATATATATATATATATATATATATATATATTTGTAATTTATCATATATATAATGCAAATATATATTTTATATATATATATATATATATATATATATATATATATATATATATAATGTGTACATAAAATATATAGACGCGTGTTTGTGTGAGTTGACCCCTCTATACATTGGGCGTAATACAAACAATTCGTGATATCCTACAACGCCTTTACTCAACAGACACGACCCGGGCTTCGAATGTAGATAAGATAGCTCTGGCGATCAGTCTGTATGTCTTTAATCACGCAGTCATCCATACACCATGCACCTTCGTGATGCAAACTCTTATCATCCCTTTACTTAGCTCGGTCCATAGCAACGCGGTGTTAACGATGCACTTCTACAATGCGCCCTAGCACAATCGCTGTTTGGGCGGTGCATCTGGTTTCTGTTTACACGAAGTATCTGCTATTCGCCAGTCAGACGTCTCTCCACGTAACCGGTACG
>JAODUO010000508.1:110000-120000 GCA_025642075.2 Ridgeia piscesae
CAGTGGAACTTGTTGTGTTAGTGCAGCGTCAGACTGGATTCACCGGAAGCAACTCGTCACGTGACCACACAGAGTCGCAGCCGTAAGAATGGAAGCAGACGAGAAGTGTGCGTGCCATTTTACGCTGGCAGGTTAGTTGTAAAAAAGTGACATTTCGGGTATTGAATACTGGCGGTGTCAACGACCTCTAGTCGACGCGACAAGAGAACGATCACGGAGCGTGTAAAAGCAGAACCTCAGCGAACACCTAGGGGTCGACCTGAACACTCGCCCCTCGCCCCCTCGCCCCCTCGCCCCCTCGCCACCTCGCCACCTCGCCACCTCGCCACCTCGCCCCCTCGCCCCCTCGCCCCCTCGCCCCCTCGCCCCCTCGCCCCCTCGCCCCCTCGCCCCCTCGCCCCCTCGCCCCCTCGCCCCCTCGCCCCCTCGCCCCCTCGCCCCCTCGCCCCCTCGCCCCCTCGCCCCCTCGCCCCCTCGCCCCCTCGCCCCCTCGCCCCCTCGCCCCCCCCGCCCGAGGCGTGTAACAATTCCTGTGGATGAGTAACATCTGGCTAGCACGGGTACTTCGGGCGAGAAGCTATGTTCCACACATCTAAATGCAAGTCATTTGTGTTACTGTATATACACATCACAAGAACAACAATAAATGCTACAGGAATTAGCTGATAAAAGTGGAAATTATGGTCTGAAGATGAACAAATCGAAGACAAAGGTGATGATGGAAAATGACACACCAATATACGTCAACAACACTCAGATCGAGGACGTTGAAAGCTACATCTATCTGGGACAGAGATACAGCACCAGAGACAAAAACGAAGACAAAGAGATTCAAAGAAGAATCACGGCCGGATGGACAGCATTCGCCAAGCACCGCGCCATCTTCAATGGTAACATTGGGACATGCTTGAAGAGGCAAGTCTACAACTCATGCGTACTTCCAGCAGTGACATACGGCGCGGAAACAGGACACTCACCAGTCAAGCAGAGAACAAGCTACCAGCCGCACAAACAAAGGTGGAAATGAATATGTTAAACATCACATACCGGGACAGACAAACAAACATGTGGATAAGAGAAAACACAAAGGTCACATATGTGATTGATCAAGTCAAAAGATGGAAGTGGACGTGGGTAGGGCAAGTCACCAGGGTACAAGATAACCGATGGACACTGCGTATCGCCATCTGGAAACCCTGCCGGAAGAAGAGACCTAGAGGAAAGCCGACGATCAGTGTGAATTGCAACATAAATATTAACCAGTAATATTCACACGTCACCAAAAACTCCAGATATCTCCTAACGCATACAACACTCTACGCATGACCCATCGATAACGCCAGTAGATGGCACTGCAGTGAACACATGTTTGTGTATCAATGTGTTTTGTGTCATCTAGTGTCGTTGCGTGTCAACCGAGGCCGGGGTGACGTGGAGATGCACTCATCCCGCCTGCAGATGTCTCCGTCCAGTGCCGTGTTCTTGGTAATCCGTGGCACGGCGCACTGGACTGACGTCATGGTTGTCAGTTGCCAAGGAGACCAGCAAGACACCAGAGGTAGACCTTCTACCACACAGACCATGACGACGTCGACGTCACTGAAAGAACTACTGACATCAGAGTCGGTATTGGTAAGTGACAGAACATCAACAATGACCGCATATACATAACATACACTATTCACTGACTCACTGACTCACTGACTCACTGACTCACTGACTCACTGACCCACTGACCCACTGACCCACTGCCCCACTGATTCACTGACTCACTGACTCACTGACTCACTGACTCACTGACTCACTGACTCACTGACTCAATCAATCAATCAATCAATCAATCAATCAATCAATCAATCAATCAATCAATCAATCAATCAATCAATCAATCAATCAACAAATCAATCATGCAAGCAAGCAATATATTTATCTATCGATCTATCGATCGATCGATCGATATATAGATCGATCGATAGATAGATCGATAGATCGATAGATCGATAGATCGATAGATAGATAGATCGATATATAGATAGATAGATAGATAGATAGATAGATAGATAGATAGATAGATAGATAGATAGATAGATAGATAGATAGATAGATAGATCGATCGATCGATCGATCGATCGATCGATCAATCAATCAATCAATCAATGTATCAATCTATCTATTTATATCTATATATTTATCTATCTATCTGTCTATCTATCTATCAATGAATCATTAAAATCACTCACTCACTCACTCACTCACTCACTCACTCACTCACTCATTCACTCACTCACTCACTCACTCACTCACTCACTTCCTCACACCCTCCATCACTAACACACTGAGACACAACAGCACGAGTCTACAATAGCAACAGGTCGTTGTTACCCTGTTTACACAATTCAGTCCCATTACCCACCGACCATGCCTTACGCTGACGATGTGGCCTGGACTGACTGTTTACATAAAACAAAACACAAAACAAATTCTGCCTACTATAGTACCAACTATTGCAATTAAGGGCGGCGCCGTTAATCAATCTTTTCTCACAGAGAAAATTCCTCTGTGCAACTCCGCTTCGTCCCTGGAAAGGTATTAACATACTTATTTTGACCTCCTTGTTTTTGTAACTTCTGTGTTTGTGATGTCACGCTCACTTGATCGTGGCGCCATTTTCAGATACTCCACAACAGCTTGGAAATATTTGACAACGGCTTCACAGATGTCGCCTCTAAAGTCAACGACAGCTCTTGCAGTGGACTTACAAGTGATTCACTTGAGCAACTACGGTTAATTCACGGGATACAGAGAGATCAGCAACAAGAAAAGTCGAACTACAACACCAAGATCGCCGGAAACACCGGTGAGCCACGTACGGTTAGAAAGGTCAAGTGTCAGTAAGAACATTTTAGTGAGGAGTTTGTTGTTTATATAAAAAGGCACTTCGTAACTGTAGAAATAAGCATGGTTGGTAAAACTATAACAACGCAAAATTACATTTTTTGTAACAGGGTGTTTATTTGATTAATATGATGAAAATATATATTAATGCTAAATGGCAAGTTATTATTTGGATTGCCTTAAGAATGACGCAATTATATTATACAGTACAAATTGTGTGTTATCCAAATTCAAAATAAAACCGGCGCCTATAAATCATATATTTTCGGTTGGGGCTGTCAACTTTACAACACAGTAATTAATATATTATTTTATACGGAAATCACTTTGTCATTTCAGAGGCTGCATCGATGTCACGTGAGATGGTGTCAGTAATGAAAGATTTTGTCAAAGTAATCAAAGATCTGCAAAAAGACATCGGTGGCCAGGTAAGCACGTTGAGTATGAGGGTGATAAGCATGCGATGACGTACATTCAATACTTCACCCATTCCGTGACGTATGTATGTTATGTTATGTTTGTTTGTTTGCATGTATGTGTACGTGCGTGCGTACGTGTGTGCACATATGCACAATTGCGTACGTGCGTGCGGCGTGCGTAAAATACCTTCGTTCTGATATACCTTAACGATCGCCATATAGAAAAGTGATCGCTAATCAATTAGGGTCACATCTCATTAGTTTGTAACTCTGGTCTGTACGATATAATTTAACAAGAAACATACGTTCACATGTTATGCGACAGTATTATGAAAACACCGTGTAGTATGAAAAAAATCCAATGCCTGCTGTGTACAACAAACATTTAAACGACACCAATCACACTTGTTTCAGTAGAACATAATTCAGTTCAACGTACAGTTCTTTGCATGTTGCCGTTGAACCAGAACTATATGCACGATCTTGTTGTAGACAAGAGAGACACGTGCCTTGCGCCAAGCCTTGGAGGAGTGTGAAATGTGCCGACCGGCAGGTAGGCCGAGATGTTGTACACATTGGCTCTATAAATATAAGTTAACTTATGGCGTAGGGGCGGATGTGAAGCGGGAATTCATAAACATTTCGTGTATAAAACAGTGCACTGCCACCCTAAACGTTACCCAGTTTGCCAGTTGACGGTAATGTATACACCACCTCTGCGCGGTGATTGACGCTTTCAAGGACGACCTATTTTTGCGCACGTATAACAACTTTATTAACGAGAGAACGGCGAGAATGAATAACGGAATGCGGAGATGAACTGCAGAGGCAACTCTAGAGGGAGGTAACGAAGATTTACGGTGTGAGATGAATGGGTTCCACGTAACATGTCAACTAAGAAAGATCGCGTTACAGTGAGCCGAGCGTGAAGAACGTATGGAGAAATGACGTATGAACGAAAATAAAAAGGGTGCCAATTGAAACCATATCTCACATGAGAATGAAGGACGTGGCGAGGAAAGACGAGGAGGTGGCGTGTGAGGAGGAGGAGGAGGAGGAGAAGGAGGAGGAGGATGTAATAATCAGGGCGTTGTGGTAAGGACAGACATTGACTGTAACAAACAGTGTGCATGATGGAAAGCCGACATGAGGGTTGACGTGATGGCCAAGAAATGACTTCCCTACGTTTGTAAAAGGGATCCATTGTAAGCTTATAATTATGCATTAGAAGTATCTAAACAGGATAATTTCCCATAAGTACGTTCTCTCTGCTACTTTTGTCTTGTAAATCTATACATAACTTGTGTGTTATCCGCACATCAAGCTGATATATAGCTATGTTTTGGCGAATCATTTTGAACTTGTTGCCACGTGGGTGACTAAATATGAAGACCGATTACAGATAGCCTATAGGCGGTGCCCGAAGAAAAGGACTTTGGACAATTCTTGGAAAGTTAGGGTGTCCAGCAAAATTCCTAGCCATGGTCATCCAACTACATGAAGATCAACTAGGCCAAGTGAGACATGGCAACATTCTCTCACGGCCCTTCAAATTCACAAATGGCGTGAAATAGGGCTGCTTTCTTGCTCCAACGCTTTTCACACTATTATTTAGCATGATGCTCCAACACGTCATAGAAGACCTTGATGACAAGGATGGCGTTTCCATTCGTTTCCGTACAGATGGCAGCCTGCTCAACCTAAGACGTTTGGAAGTACACACAAATACCAAGGAGAAACTGATCAGGGAGCTTTTGTTCGCTGACGATGCTGTCTTTATTGCCCATACTGAGTCGGCCATGCAGCGAATAACATCTTACTTCGCAGAAGCTGCTCAGCTGTTCAGACTTGAAGAAAGTCTGAAGAAGACTGAAGTTTTCCATCAGCCCGCGCCACAAGAAGTGTACCTCCCACCCAGCTTCTCCACCTAACAGTCAGAACTGAAAGCAATACACCAATTCCAAAGAAGTGGACAATAGGCTGGCCAAGAAAAAACAGTGTCTCTGGTAGACTATACAAACGTGTCTGGAATATTAACATTTTAAAGAAAGACACAAAAATCAATATCTACAAAGTTGTCATGATGACCAATCTCCTGATGTTGACTCTTGGGTAACCTATCGTTGCCATTTGCGCCTCATCGAGCGTTACCATCAGCGCTGCCTCCGTACCATCCTAAATATCCATTGGAGTAACTTCGTCACCAACAAGAGGTCATTGAAATGGCTAAGGTTACCAGATTCCTCAAAACACAGCTTCGCTGTGTAGGACATGTCTCCAGGATGGGAGACCATCGCCTACCAAAGGTCGTACTATATTGAGAATTGTCCACTGGCCATCGTGATAAAAGACACCTCGGAAAAGATACAAAGACACTTTGAAAAGATTCTTGCAACATCGATCACCGTCAGTGGCCAAAACAAGCCACCAGTCACATGAACTGGCAATGCTCAGTCTACCAGGCCACATCTTCCTTTGAAACCACACGAAGGGCCAACAGACATAAGGAGAAGGCGAAAAACCCGGGGCCCTTCTGTCTCCAGGATGGGAGACCATCGCCTACCAAAGGTCGTACTATATTGAGAATTGTCCACTGGCCATCGTGATAAAAGACACCTCGGAAAAGATACAAAGACACTTTGAAAAGATTCTTGCAACATCGATCACCGTCAGTGGCCAAAACAAGCCACCAGTCACATGAACTGGCAATGCTCAGTCTACCAGCCCACATCTTCCTTTGAAACCACACGAAGGGCCAACAGACATAAGGAGAAGGCGGAAAAACCGGGGGCCTTCTGACATCAACAGTCCGTGACGTGCAGCCGCTGTGGAATGACTTGCCTATCTCGGATAGGTTTCATCAGCCACCGGCGTGTCTGAACCATCCTTCCTGAATCTTCATTCGCGAAGCAGAGCCACGATGATGATAGATGGAGCCCCCGGACTAGAAACTAGATATTTTTCGATATGTTGTCAGTGTTGTAACTGATTAACCTTTGAAACGAAATGGAATTACATGAAATAATTATTCTAACAGGACTAATACAAATTGCTTACGGTACAGAGAGTTTAAAATTATCAAAAGGGTCCGTATAATAGACAGTGTTGTAAATTACCTGAATTATTTATAGGCATGTTGCTTCTTGACGTAGCGCTCTGAAAGGTGTTTATATATGCTAACAACTTATAACTATAATAACAGTTTCATATTTACGATATGTTCATTTTCCATTTAACTGATATTTTACTTTTACAGTACTGTTTAGACACAGATTAAAAAGAGATGTCCTTGGTATTATCGTGCTAAATTTCTATTTCAGGAATCCAGCGCACTCAGACAACGTCTCCCTGTCAGCCAAACCCGTGTTTCCGCGGCGTGCTGTGCACCGTCACGACCTCTACCGAATACAAGTGCGGCCCGTGTCCTCCAGGTTACACGGGAGATGGCGCGCGCTGCACGAGACGAGTTACTTGTGACGAGCGACCCTGCTTCGAAGGTAGCAAACCGTTCAGTGTACCACGTGGTCCTTACGATACACCGACTGTTGTTATATGTGTAGACGTACTGCTAATGACTGTCAGGTGATGGTGATATATCTGTTGGCAGTTCTCTGTTTACATGATTATGTAATTCAAGGCTACCGTAGGTCTTTATAAAGGTTTCTTTTTGTGTTCTTAGTTTTCCTCTTCTTTTTTAAATTGAAATGTTCGGTTCCAATTGCATCCTGACAACAACATCCGCACTTCTGTTTTCATCTTCCTCCGATCTTGCAAAGACGATTCGTAACGATTCAGCTAAGTTGCACAAACGATCCACTTGCAGGCCTTCCTTGAAATCGCACTGGACTTTAACTTCACACACTGGTATCTAACCCACACCACTTCTGTCTTCTCCAACCCATTCTTGTGAAACACCTCCTCCTACACTACGTCCACTTCTACTGCTACTACTGTTTCTACGACAACTACAAAAACAACAACAACAACTACTACTACTACACTACTACTACTACTACTACTACTACTACTACTACTACTAATAATAATAATAATAATAATACAATTACTACAACAACAACAACTACTACTACTACTACTACTACTACTACTACCTACCACCACCACACCACTACTACTACTACTACTACTACTACTACTACTACTACTACTACTACTACTACCACTACTACTACTACTACTACTACTACTACTACTACTACTACCACGCTACCACTACTACTACTACTATACTACTACTACTCTACTACTCTACTACTACTGCTACTCACCTCTCTACCTCCTGCTGCTCTACTCTCTACCCTCCCACTACTACTGCTGCTCTACTACTACTACTGCTACTACTACTCTCTACTCTCTACTCACTGCTACTACTACTGACTACTACTACTACTCTACTACTGACTACACACCACCACACTACACTACTACTACTACTACTACTACTACTACTGCTACTACTACCTCT
This sequence comes from Ridgeia piscesae, assembly GCA_025642075.2. Taxonomy (NCBI): domain Eukaryota; kingdom Metazoa; phylum Annelida; class Polychaeta; order Sabellida; family Siboglinidae; genus Ridgeia; species Ridgeia piscesae. The sequence goes on from JAODUO010000508.1 coordinate 117,801, forward strand.
ACACTACTACTACTACTACTACTACTACTACTACTACTACTACTACTACTACTACTACTACTACTACTACTACTACTACTCTACTACTACTACTACTACTACTACTACTATATATATTCTAATTATATACTCATTCACAACGTCGTTTAATAACAATACAACATTCCACGTGATGTTGAACAACACACTACAACCTCAGATTAAATCTACATCTGTGTCCACTCAGTACCGATCTGGTTGCCATGTGATTTGTCAGGCGTCCAGTGTCAGAACGTTGCCTCGGGCTACCGCTGCGGTCCGTGTCCTCCTCGCTACACGGGCGACGGCACACGCCACGGCTGTCGGCTCGTCCGCCCAGACTGCTCCACGAGACCCTGCTATCCCGGCGTGCGCTGCGTCGACACAGTCACCGGATATCGCTGCGGCGCATGCCCCGCCGGATACACGGGAGATGGAACGAGAAACGGGTGCCGCCGTCTACCGGATAAGATGACGTGCAGCGACCATCCATGTTTCCCTGGAACCTACTGCCGGGACACGGTGTCAGGATTTAGGTGTGGCGCCTGTCCCGCAGGTGAGGTGTTTTTGGGTGGTGATGTTGTCAATGTAAAGTAATTGGTTCTGTCGTAGCTCAGTTGTACTTTAACGATGACGTTTTGCATAACTATTTTAACAGGAAGTGTACAACATTTGTATTTGTTTGAGAGTACTGTACTGCCATCAATATATGCGTAGTGTCTAAAGGTAGTAAAATGTTCTAACGGAACTAATATGTTAGGTCTAACCACGGCTCACAGCATGATGCATAATATTCATTAATATAATCGCATCGCTTAACACTTTAAGCGAGTCGCAATACTAACCATTCGTTTCAGGACGGTTAATACTTTGTTAATTTGCTTCATACTACTTGAAACAACGTAACAACAGCCTATGACATCACGTAGTTACTACTCTTTACTAAACAACAACAGGGGCAAATATGGCGGACGGCCGCCACCTAGCTTGGTTTGTTCGCACTAACCCTTGCATTGGTAAAAGGCTACACTGGCGACGGCACACGGGAGGGCTGTCAGCCGTTACCTCGCTGTCACGACGGACTGTGCGCCGCCTCCTGCGTGGACACGGAGACAGGGCCCCAGTGCGGCCCATGTCCCCCGGGGCTGACCGGGGACGGAACGCGAGAAGGATGTCATCCCATACAATGTACCGACAATCCTTGTTTCCCTGGAGTAGAATGCGTAGATTTGACGAGGCGCTACCAGTGCGGTTCCTGCCCGCCTGGCTACACGGGAGATGGGTCACGTGACGGGTGTCGACCAATGAATGGTGAGACTACGAATAACTGTATTGATTCCGTTGTAACTGTTAATAGACGAGTTGCCGCCCTATCATGTACTGTATATAACCTGGAAGTGAATTAATAAATACATTATGCGATTTAATTTTAAAGTACCCAATTAGTTAATGTTAGAATGATGTCTCGTAACATATTTATTAATTTACTTTAAAATATATAATTAATGCATTGTGAGAATGTTTTGGTGTTTCACTGAAACACCATATTGCACGCATGCAAGCACGCACACACACGCACGCGCACGCGCACGCGCACGCGCACGCGCACGCGCACGCGCACGCGCACGCGCACACGCACACGCACACGCACACGCACACGCACGCACGCACGCACGCACGCACGCACGCACACACACACACACACACACACACACTTTCTTAACAACATTATATTTCGCTAAAGGTATCCCTGACGACAGCAGAAAGAAAGGATGTCGACTGTTAAGTTGCGCGGACAATCCGTGTTTCCCGGGAGAGAAGTGCACCGACACTCCCGCGGGGGTTCAGTGCGGTCCCTGTCCGCCCGGGTTTGCTACAAACTCTTCCCAGGAAGACTGTCTGCCCACTGACCCAAAACGAAGCCACCCTGGAGAGAGTAACGGTCACCGGCGAAACGGTGACAATCTGCCGGAAGTCGGGTCTCGACGGAGAGGATGTGACGACAATCCTTGTTTCCCGGGTGTGGAATGCCGGGATACGGTGGAGGGAGTTCGATGCGGGGCCTGTCCGCCAGGTAAGTAGTCCAATTGCTCCCAGATAGAGTAAGCGTAAGACAGTGGCAGCGTAATTGCAGAATTGGCGCATTCCATTTGAAGCCGGTGGTTCTGCCTGTTGTAATGTC
>JAODUO010000508.1:140000-145000 GCA_025642075.2 Ridgeia piscesae
TTCTGAAGGTTTAACCACAGCACCACTATGCTACCACACCACTTGGCAAGAGGTCTGTCTAGAAAACATATGTGGCATATAGACAATGAATATCGACTGCCCAACTAATCTGTATTTATGTGAAACATGTCGTGTTAAAAGAAACGTGTCGAAGTTATTTGATAATGTATACTGATTTACATTAAATCATGTCGTTTCTTCTAATTATTCCACCTTGCGTAAATTTTCTGTCGATACAACTAGCGATATCACATACGAAATGTTTGCTCACATCGCAACTGCCTTGTTTCTGAGATTGTTCACAATAATATATATATATATATATATATATATATATATATATATATATATATATATATATATATATATAAACATCTATAAACTATATATATATATATATATATATATATATATATATATATATATATATATATATATATATATATATATATATATAGTTTATAGATGTTTGCCAAAATATATCGGCCTCATCCAATATTGCCTATTCTACAGAAGATAATCAAGTAACTTGCTAAATACAATCACTGTACCTAACAGAATGCTAAGTCTCTAGCTTAGTAATGCAGTGACACAATGGTTAGAGCTTCGGACTCTCGACTAAGAGAACCCGGGTTCGAATCCTGTGCTGCCGTGTCAAACATTGTGCAAGTTTTTTCACTCTAGATTAAACCAGTTCACTCAGCTGTTTCAATGAGTATATACAATGGTGGATACGAACAGATTTCGCGCATTAATTTGCAGCATGTCTGAATGTTTCCAGATACCTCAAGATGGTGTTCGATTGATTACATCAGCCAGGGAATAAATGTAAAGCGTTTTGAGCAATCCGGAGCATTTGTTAGTGCTATACGAACTTATCTTTACTTTGCTTCGTTGTCTTCCGAATAACGACATCAACGAAAATACTCGTATACCACTAGTTACCTACGTTTATGGACAACGATCATTGGTTTATTTATTGAAAAGGAAATGTGTACATTACATTGCTACTAGGGGTCGCTGTGTTAACATAGTGCGTCACTTGTCCACCAGGTGCGGCTGTTGTGGAAGGACCAGCGCAATGTTGGATGGAAGGAGAGGAAGGCGTATCGCTGGGAACTCATCCACAGACCAGATTCGGGTCTCATCAGGTGGGTAGACAGACCTCGGGATCAGAGCAGTACTTTCTCTGACATTACATTTACAGCTATGAGAAAGTGTATATGATTTATTGAAATTAATGTTTTGCTGACGGTTGGAATTAAATATTTTAGTGTCAACAAGCACGAAAGTACGCATTTATACGTCCTTTTAAAATTGGGCGTTAAACCCAAAATTTCATAGGTATGGCAAACAGATGATTTATATGTTGAGGATTTTCTTCAATCGGCAAGGCGGACCCCACGCATCTCCAGCACGTTAATTATAATTGATGCCTGTCAACAATTGCGCTTTAAAGTCTTATCAAGCAGATATTAATAAAAAATAATATATTTTATTTAATATAGTGCCTCATCCATATTGTTCGTGGCGTTTCAAAACATATTACAATTAAAATACATAAAGAGGATAATTTTATGCAATAAGTGGACTATTAATATGTATAAATAAATAATAAAAAGATTCATGTGTGCATATAAATAACTAATATTAATACAGTATAAATAACGTGGCATTTCAAAAAATTAAAACGTATATAAATCAATAAATTACATGTTAGTCATAAAAATAGATAATAATCAATCTAACAAACAATTCCATACCAATAATACTGATAAAATAATGTATACATATGGTTAATAGTAATAAATAATACAATAAGTGTCAACAATGTTTAAAATGTTAAAACAAATGGCAAACAATTCGTAAGTAAAACTTTAATTCATCAATGGAATACCTACGAATTCAACAAAAAACACTGCTACATGTTGGTTCTTTGCAGGGTGTTCTTCTTTGAAGACACAGAGTTAGTGGCCGACTCTGGGTCGATCTACGACAAGACTCTACGTGGAGGCAGGATGGGGGTCTTCTGCTTCTCACAAGAAGGCGTCATCTGGTCCGACCTCGTCTACAGATGCAACGGTGTGTACATACATTCGTAGTGTTGCGTTATGTCTGGTCGACCTCAATACTTACAGTAAATCATAGTGCACGCCTCCATATATGTATGCACGCACGCACGCACGCACGCACGCACGCGCGCGCGCCACACACACACGCGCACGCGCACGCGCACGCGCACGCGCACGCGCACGCGCACGCGCACGCGCACGCGCACGCGCACGCGCACGCGCACGCGCACGCGCACGCGCACGCGCACGCGCACGCCACGCACACGCACACGCACACACACACACACACACACACACACACACACACACACACACAATGGCATTCTACTGAAGGCAGAATATCAATTAAATGTACTATAGGAGGTAAACATTCTGGCAAAATGTTGACAAATTATTACACAATATCAGCCTATTTATTTGTTGACCTGATACGACAACTTTACGGCAACTCAATTTTAACATTTGTTACGTGTTCGATTTCTATCTCCTATGGGATCATTGGCAAGCGTAATGCTCTTTTTTACAATGTATCTATCCGATAGGTTCTTGAATTGCTAAGGTACATAATGTGCCTCAGTGATTGTTGTACACCAGTTGTGTTTTCATGTACATAACGATTCTTTCATTTATATTTCAGAAGCCATCCCACCTGGGATCGGGAAGTGAACATGGTAGATTAAAATAGTATATTGACAGCTGTCAATCAAAGCAAACTGACAGTTTGTTGGTCACAAGTCATTGTCCGGATTCAAATCAAGGACCGCCTGCAACGCTGGGAGAGAAAGGCTCGTGCCGCTGTCTTTCTGATTCTCAATTGTAGCTTAGTTGTTGCTTAGCCACTCATTCTGAATGAGTTATGACGTCACTGACGTGATATCAACGGACAGTCTTGATTTGTAGAATTATTTTGATAATGTGAATACCGTCCATTTAATTATTGCTGCAATGTAGCGTTTCGCTGATGTCACATTGTTCATACGATACATCGTAAACTTACGACAAATATAATCCACGGGCGAATATGTAGAAACTTTGACGGAAGAGATCTGCGTGTATGAATAACGTTGTTCGCAGTCTGAGGCTGCATTTTCAAACCAAACTTGTTCTCGTGATTTATTATTCTGCGGTGTTATTGAGATGGGAAATGTAGCAGAAATATCGGCAAAACGACGAATAAGTGAAAAGAAGACAAGATACCACTGGTATCACGTTTTTCGATCGGGTTCAATCTGGGTCAGTTGGTTTTTTCCAACACGTCTACTATCTTGGTGACCCGCAAAATCGCTCTGTACACCCATGCTAGGCCACAAACATGCTAGGCCACTAACCATTCTAGCCAGTCCACCAAACAGTTGAATCTGACGGCGAAACACCTGGAACCCAGATAACTGTGTTCCTTAATTGTTATGAAAGCTTGCTAGAGGTAATCACGAGAATATCACAATCTACATCAACCTGGCTAAACCACTTGTTCGTTTAATCACAATAAACGTTAGTTGTCGTGCGGACAGCCAAGGCAATATTGCCCGTGTAGTTGCGGTTATTAACACGACGAATGTTGATGTGTATATTGACGTATCCATTGGCCTAAGACGGAGATGTTACACAAATGTTGTTACAGATACAAAGGACAGCGTCGACTCCTTACGTATTGCTCACAATAATTGACTCTAGAGTTGAACATTATTTCAAGCGAGTGTGTACACTGTGTGGTAGGTCCACACTCTCAACTCGAATGATTTAACTGTGCAGAGACGCTAATGTCTTCATATCTCCATAACTCCAAATAAATTATATTACACTGTGCTTGTGTTTTCTTCAATCCGTTAACTTACTATAGCTTCAACTTAAAAATACATAACGTAATTTCTGAACATTCGTCGGAACATTTTTTTTTAATTATATTCTTATTAACATATCGGACATGTTCAAATATGTGATATTCTTACATATGATTTCGTCAAAATTTCAATATAAGACATATATACTCGTAGGTTGACATTTTCGTAGATTAACCGAAGCTCGTAGTTCCCGTCTTGGAGACGTATATGTGGAATGTGCACAAAAAATCTAATACCTTATTGATAATATATATATATATATATATATATATATAATATATATATATATATATATATATATATATATATATATATATTAATATATACATTTAAAATAGTATTTATACAATGTGAGGAAATGCCATTACACTTTGTTCCGCCTTAGTCAGCTTACGGTCCGGAGTACGGAAACACACCCGGACTCACAACGAGGCCGAGCTGGGATCGTTTCCTTTGTGTTAGGATCCAATAGTGCACAACACGGTGCTGTTTCCCAACACAAAGGAAGATTGTTCTCATCCCTCAGGTTTTGCCAAACGGATTTTTCCTCCTTACTGTTGACAATTGGGCTTGTAGGGCGGTGTTATCCCATTATTGTTCTTCTTGTTCTTCTTGTTCTTCTTGTTCTTCTTGTTCTTCTTGTTCTTCCTGTTCTTCCCGTTCTTCCCGTTCTTCCCGTTCTTCCCGTTCTTCCCGTTCATGTTGTTCTTCCCGTTCTTCCCGTTCTTCCTGTTCATGTTGTTCTTCCCGTTCTTCCCGTTCTTCCTGTTCTTCCTGTTCATCTTGTTCTTCCTGTTCTTCCTGTTCTTCCTGTTCTTCCTGTTCTTCTTGTTCATCTTGTTCTTCCTGTTCTTCTTGTTCTTCTTGTTCTTCTTGTTCTTCCTGTTCTTCTTGTTCTTCTTGTTCTTCCTGTTCTTCTTGTTCTTCTTGTTCTTCTTGTTATTCTTGTACTTCTTGTTCTTCATGTTCTTCTTGTTCTTCTTGTTATTCTTGTACTTCTTGTTCTTCATGTTCTTCTTGTTCTTCTTGCTGCTGCCGTCACCCGTCTGGGTCGTAGGGACTTTGCATTGATGACTGATTCACCAGT
>JAODUO010000508.1:150000-200000 GCA_025642075.2 Ridgeia piscesae
TGTTCATATATATATTATAAAATATATATATATATATATATATATATATATATATATATATATATATATATATATTATAAACATATATACATATCAATATATTCTTCATCATCATCGTTGTGCAGCCGTAGTGTCCCGTGGTTGGGCGAAGGCCTCAGCATGCTGCTTCCACATCTGCCTATCTTGCGCTATCCTCTGCCAGATGGTACCCTTGCAGTAGTCGTCTAGTTCGTCTCTCCGCCGTCTCGCCCGTTTTCCTCTAGATCTTTTCCTTTCGTAGGGTTTCCAAGTGGTGATATCGGTTATCTCGTATCCTGCTGACGTGCCCTGCCCAGGCCCACGTCCGTCTTCTGACTTGTTCAAGCACGTCTGTATACATTGTCTTTTTTCTTAACCATATTTTCGTTTTTCTGTCCCGATATGTGATGTTTAACATACTCCTTTCCAAATGTGTTTGTGCGGATGCTAGCTTGTTCTTTGCTTGGCTGGTGAGTGCCCAAGTTTCCGCGCCTTGTAAGTAAATGATTGTATAGTTTATTTATACATATATAATATATATATATATATATATATATATATATATATATATATATATATATATATATATATATATATATATATATATATATATATATATATATATATATATATATATATATATATATATATATATATGAACATTGCCCATCTATCTTAGCAACATCTTTCAATTTTGTTACAACTGTGCATAAGGTATCATAGTAAATGTTTACCGGTTAGGTTAATGGCCCAACTGAGACCCTTTGTTCTTGCCTTGCCGTGGGAGCGTTGGGCAGCTTGTACTCTGCCACGCATCAATACGAATTCAAGTCAGACGCTGCTGCGTTTCTCGTATTCTAGTCAAACGCAATCGGCCACGAAAGGCCTCGCCTCGTTTGTCAGAACATCCGCTTCCACAGGCGAACAGGGCCATGCACGGAATAATATCTGAAACAACAGATGGGAATTGGTGATAAAACAGTCCCAGGATAACTGGCTTGTCTGATTTAAGACGCCTTTCACGCGAGAGTCGTAACCCAAAAACGGGGGAAAAATAAAATCGAATTCGCTAAAGCCGAATGGCAGGACGCTCGCCAAGAGGATTAGGTTATGCATTATATATTTATGACCACACCGAGACCGTTATGCGCTTATGATTTGTGTCGACCATAACAAGATAATGTTCGGTGTCGCACGTAGTAACATGTGACTACAGTATTATACCGACACGTTTCACAGAAGCGGACAAATTCACACAATTATAATTTATGAGAGTACTAAAAGTCAAGACAAATGTCTGATTACACAACTAATAATTTCTACTCACTTCAACGTTTCGGCCACCATCGGTGGCCTTCTTCAGGAAACTTCAGTTCGTGAAGAAGGCCGCCGATGGCGTCTGAAACGTTGAAGTGAGTAGAAATTATTAGTTGTGTAATCAGAAATTTTACATGAATAATATACTTCCAACTTGATGAACATTTTCACGAGTAATAAAAGTGTAGCATTGGTCACTAAAATAACAATTACAATAGTAATAGTAGTAATAATTATTAGTATTGTTATCGCTATACTACTGCGCCACCGTGTTCTAACTGGACAACATTTGGCCTACACCGAAGAATGTTCTCAAAACCCTGGCGTAGTTATATGGACGTATGTTTCAGTAAACCCTAAAGAAGAAATACTTCGAATGCATAGGTTGCGGAAGGATTCAAAGAGATCTGGCGATTTTCGAAAATATTACAATGATACAGAATATTTCATATACACTGCAACATACCGTCGGCGATATTTGTATGTGAATATGTATTTTGGGAGTTATCGAATTCAGGATACAGTTAGTGTGTGTTTTCGGTACGATGCACAAAATCGGTTTATATATGACAATCAGGCGGCAAACGTCATGCACTGTCGTATGAGGGTTGACACGGGGGACATGTATAATAGGGCGCGGCTGCGTGGCTTTTTCATTTACGATTAGTACGTTAATTTGCTTTATTTTGACGGTGCGGTTGTTTGGTGGTAGGTTTAGGCTTTACTCCGGTAGAGCACGAGTTTATGAAAACAAGCAAAACATCGTATTTCGTATTTTGTAGTTTTTTTCGCACAGCATTTTTTTGCGCTATCGAATAATATTATATAATTCGGCCTGTCACTTGAAATAGAATACACTTGGCGACACACTAAAAAGGGCTTGACGACACACAAAAAAGGGCTTGACGAATCTCTATAGGGTTGTGATGTAGGAATAAGAACTGCTGCTCTAGAGAATTACACAAGGATAAACTGCCAGTTCTATGAATGTGTCTATGCACCAGCAGGACATGAAATTACTAATTGATATACCAGCTTCCCGCCGTGTGCTGGATATGGTATTCTCGGCCGAATGGTGTATGCATTGACCTGGTCGTTGAAAGGCCACTGGACCGAGACTATCAGCGATGGAGCGAGACGTTAAGCCAGACAAACCGTTGGTTTTAAATATGCATGGTCAAAACACGAGTGGTAGTGTGGGGTAAGTGGGATGTACCACGACGTGTGTACGTGTTGTGACTGTGTAACTCGTGCTGGTTACTTCAGTCCCGCTGGAGGCGGCTCGTCTCCCCGTGGACCGCTCCTGTTTGTAGGACGGGACAGTTGGGGAGGTGACTGAGAACACTCACGGCCTCGCGCGCGCGCGTGCACGCACACACACACACACAGACACAGAGAGAGACACACACACACACACACACACACACACACACACACACACACACACACACACACACAACACACACACACACACACACACACACACACACACACACTACACACACAGACCACACACACACACACACACACACACACACAGACACACACACAACAAAACACAGACAACCACACACACACACGCACACGCATACACACGCAGGCACACAAAAACTCATACATATTGTTGTGTATGGGCGTGCGGGTGTGTGTATGTATTGTATTGTATTGTATTGTATTGTATTGTGATTGTATTGTATTGTATTGTATTGTATTGTATTGTATTGTATGTGATGTGTGCTGTGTGTGGTGCTGTGTGTGTTGTGTGTGTGTGTGCGTGTGTGTGGTGTGATGTGTAGTTGTGATGTGTGTATGTGTGATGTACTGTATGTGTGTGTGATGTGTGTGTGTGTGTGTGTGTGTGTGTGTGTGTGTGTGTGTGTGTGTGTGTGTGTGTGTGTGTGTGTGTGTGTGTGTGTGTGTGTGTGTGTGTGTGTGTGTGTGTGTGTGTGTGTGTGTGTGTGTGTGTGTGTGTGTGTGTGTGTGTGTGAGTATTTGTGTATGTGCGCGTGTATGTATGTGTTTGTTTGTGTGTGTGTGCGTGCGTGTGTGCGTGCGTGCGTGCGTGTGTGTATGCTATCATGCATTCATGCATGCATTCTTATAAACAAGACCCGTGATTAGTTCGTCTTAAAAGCCACAAGTGTGATGTCATGCATACCATCAATATCACCCATCCCTCCAACACTACCGCTCGCGTGTCGTGTTTCATTAGTGTCCTGTGTATATTGGTGGTAGTCCTTGTCTGGAATCATGTCCTCGCTCGTCCATCTGTCCTCTGTCCGTTCTACGCACGCGTCTATCTATATAAGCAGAGTTTTACTGCAGGGGGCAGTTTCACGTCTCACGTACTTAATCTTTACAGTACCGCGCCTGGCTGACATCTAGGTTCACTATACATGTTGCGTGTTTTATCATTACATTATATAGGTCAGTCTTTGGGTACTGTAGAGCGCAATGGCTCAGGGGTAGAGTTTCGGACTCTCGACTTAGAGAACCCGGGTTCGAATGCTGTGCTGCGGTGTTAAAACCTTGCGCAAGTTTTTTCACTCTACATTGCTCTAGTTCTCTCAGCTGTATAAATGAGTACCAGGATATAGACAGTGGTGGATATGTGTACGAGTAGCCTTCGCACATTAATTGCAGCATATGGCTGGATGCTTCCACAGAGGTTGAGACGGTGTTTGTCAGGGAAAATAAAGTGTAACCGGATATTGCGCTATATAAGAACTTACCTTTTTACTTTTAAAATTAATTGTGGCGCGACATATACCGGGTAGGTCTACTTTGGATACTCGCTGTACAAGAGAGTGTCTAGGTAAGGCTGTGAGATACTCTGGATACTCGCTGTACAGGAGAGTGTCTAGGTAAGGCTGTGAGATACTCTGGATACTCGCTAAATAGGAGCGTGCCTAGGTAAGGCTGTAAGATACTCTGGATACTCGCTGAACAGGAGCGTGCCTAGGTAAGGCTGTGAGATACTTTGGATACTCGCTGAACAGGAGCGTGCCTAGGTAAGGCTGTGAAATACTCTGGATACTCGCTGAACAGGAGAGTGCCTAGGTAAGGCTGTGAGATACTCTGGATACTCGCTGAACAGGAGAGTGTCTAGGTAAGGCTGTGAGATACTCTGGATACTCGCTGAACAGGAGAGTGCCTATGTAAGGCTGTGAGATACTCTGGATACTCGCTGAACAGGAGAGTGTCTAGGTAAGGCTGTGAAATACTCTGGATACTCGCTGAACAGGAGAGTGCCTAGGTAAGGCTGTGAGATACTCTGGATACTCGCTGAACAGGAGAGTGCCTATGTAAGGCTGTGAAATACTCTGGATACTCGCTGAACAGGAGAGTGTCTAGGTAAGGCTGTGAAGATACTCTGGATACTCGCTGAACAGGAGAGTGCCTAGGTAAGGCTGTGAAATACTCTGGATACTCGCTGAACAGGAGAGTGCCTAGGTAAGGCTGTGAGATACTCTGGATACTCGCTGAACAGGAGAGTGCCTATGTAAGGCTGTGAAATACTCTGGATACTCGCTGAACAGGAGAGTGCCTATGTAAGGCTGTGAGATACTCTGGATACTCGCTGAACAGGAGAGTGTCTATGTAAGGCTGTGAGATACTCTGGATACTCGCTGAACAGGAGAGTGCCTATGTAAGGCTGTGAAATACTCTGGATACTCGTTGAACAGGGAGTGCCTATGTAAGGCTGTGAAATACTCTGGATACTCGTTGAACAGGGGAGTGCCTATGTAAGGCTGTGAAATACTCTGGATACTCGCTGAACAGGAGAGTGCTATGTAAGGCTGTGAGATACTCTGGATACTCGCTGAACAGGAGAGTGGCTAGATAAGGCTGTAAGATACTCTGGATACTCGCTGAACAGGAGAGTGTCTATGTAAGGCTGTGAAATACTCTGGATACTCGCTGAACAGGAGAGTGCCTATGTAAGGCTGTGAATACTCTGAACTCGCTGAACAGGAGAGTGTCTATGTAAGGCTGTGAATACTCTGGATACTCGTTGAACAGGGGAGTGCCTATGTAAGGCTGTGAATACTCTGAACTCGTGAACAGGAGAGTGCTAGTAAGGCTGTGAATACTCTGTACTCGCTGAACAGGAGAGTGTCTAGGTAAGGCTGTGAAATACTCTGGATACTCGTTGAACAGGAGAGTGCCTATGTAAGGCTGTGAAATACTCTGGATACTCGCTGAACAGGAGAGTGTCTAGGTAAGGCTGTGAGATACTCTGGATACTCGCTGAACAGGAGAGTGTCTATGTAAGGCTGTGAGATACTCTGGATACTCGCTGAACAGGAGAGTGTCTATGTAAGGCTGTGAGATACTCTGGATACTCGTTGAACAGTGGAGTGCCTATGTAAGGCTGTGAGATACTCTGTAACTCGCTGAACAGGAGAGTGTCTAGGTAAGGCTGTGAGATACTCTGGATACTCGTTGAACAGGGGAGTGCCTATGTAAGGCTGTGAGATACTCTGTAACTCGCTGAACAGGAGAGTGTCTAGGTAAGGCTGTGAGATACTCTGGATACTCGCTGAACAGGAGAGTGTCTATGTAAGGCTGTGAAATACTCTGGATACTCGTTGAACAGGGGAGTGCCTATGTAAGGCTGTGAGATACTCTGTAACTCGCTGAACAGGAGAGTGTCTAGGTAAGGCTGTGAGATACTCTGGATACTCGCTGAACAGGAGAGTGTCTATGTAAGGCTGTGAAATACTCTGGATACTCGCTGAACAGGAGAGTGTCTATGTAAGGCTGTGAAATACTCTGGATACTCGCTGAACAGGAGAGTGTCTATGTAAGGCTGTGAGATACTCTGGATACTCGTTGAACAGGGGAGTGCCTATGTAAGGCTGTGAGATACTCTGGATACTCGCTGAACAGGAGAGTGCCTATGTAAGGCTGTGAGATACTCTGGATATTCGCTGAACAGGAGAGTGTCTATGTAAGGCTGTGAGATACTCTGGATACTCGTTGAACAGGAGAGTGCCTATGTAAGGCTGTGAAATACTCTGGATACTCGTTGAACAGGAGAGTGTCTATGTAAGGCTGTGAAATACTCTCGATATTCGCTGAACAGAATAAGGCGACGATATATACTAGAGGTATTCGATGTGCTGAAGGGTGACTATGTATCAGAGGTGCTAAGTACTTATTCCCAAAGTATTATTTCACTTGTAACAAACACTTTACCTTATGTCACGGCGGTAGATGACGGTTTCATGCTATTACCAACTTATATTCTGTACGTGGTTGTCCAATTTTAAATAAAAGTACCATCCATTTAAACTCACATCTGCACCGCCTAAAGTACACACCTTCTACCTGCTGTCGGACTACTGCCGTATCGTAGTCAAGCCGCCAGTTGTAGCATTACTACATGCAACTGCGATGTACCATAACTAACACGAAATTACATAGTTCATTAATCAGCTTATGGGCTGGAAATAATGTTGTCAGAGCAAATATATTCGTACAATTCAATGGCCCTCTCGTGGGTTGTCGATGTTGGGGCACCGTAACGATGGCAATATGTAACTGCAATGCAGGTTTTCCCATTAATAGGGTTTACCCTTAGATTCAAGAATACACTTAGTGGATATGTTGATGGACTATGTGATTTATACCACGATGTCGTTGTATATACCAAATGCTTGTTGAAATGCGATTACGTATTAAGCATTGGTAAATACAACAACTTGTGACTCTATCCTAAGTCAATAAATCCGAATTATGAAATCATCGTCAGTTCCTCAGTCTGTCTCGTCTTGCGCGTGTTTGTAATCGCAATAATATGTGATTTATTAAGTAATAAACATCTGTGTAGGCAGCTAACTGTGTGTCTTACATGGCGCAACTCGGGTGTTTGAAAATGTTTTGGTGGCCTTAAGTATTACTAATTAATACCCGATACGTAATGTTTCCCTACATTCGTGTTTCGCCGTCTCTTCACAAAAATCCTCAATAATAAACGAGTCACCCTATTTTCGTCCATCCTGCTTTGGTTAATTTTCATTAATTTTCACTGGCAAACAACCCGGGGCAAAGCTGTAGGCGCAGTGTGAGTCAGAATTGGTAATATATTCCACGTTCCACAAGTGGCAGCTAAAGTAAAATAGGTTCTCGTGACGTGTAATGAATAGTTGTCGTATCGATGTTAACGTAACTGATGGTTAGCTTAAGTCCGCGAAACATTCAGTTGCTACGTTCTACGCCCAACCACCTAGCATTGATGGGACCGTTTTGAAGAGACACACAAAACGTATCTTCCATATAGTTAACGTCTAAGCACATGAAGTAGCTTGTCCCCCACAGGACAATAGGGCGACTCGTGTCATGGATACATTTAAAGGTGCATTCTTTTGTCAATGCTTTGTAGGTGTGCACCTGGCCAGTACCCTTGTCACATTACGCACAAGCTGTAAAGTGGCACGATTGTCGTGAATAATGTCGACCAAGTGCAGTCGCAATCTGTATGATGTAATACATATTATTATGAAACCGAATTTATCAAATTTACCTGGATTTAACAAAGGTTGTCACAGATTGAAGGGAAATGGACAAGCCGGTCTCTGACTTGTCTAGCGTTAAACAGTTGTTTTCTATCACTTATAAGGCTTCTGCAGATTTTATTTTTAACATTAATGATTTGTGTATGTTGTCAATATCGATCATACCTTGTCCATATAAGTTTACCGTTAACAAATGTACTGTCATTTAATCATCGTTGAACCATCAGCCAGGACAGGCGGGACCCAGCGAAAAGACAACGAACTGTATTGATTTGTTCGAAGGGCGTACAGTTGAACCGTGACGATCACCCTAGGTGAACTGTTGTTACTAAATTGTCACTGCGATTATCATCATTATCCTCCATGCGACTTATACTTGTTTCATCACAGCCACCAACTACACGTAAACAGAGCACGTCAGTAGTACTAGACGTTTAATCGTCTTCTGTGTTCCACATAAATCTTTCAAACATGCATTGTATTTTTTTCATTTGTAATCATACAGCTATCTTTAGAAGATGGGCCTCTTTTCCAATCAATCGATCCAGAATGGCGCACAGCTATTGCCAACTTTACCATCGCCGGCTTTCTCAAATGTGTGTGTGTGTGTGTGTGTGTGTGTGTGTGTGTGTGTGTGTGTGTGTGCGTGGTGCGTGCGCGTGTGTGTGTGTGTTGTGTGTGTGTGTGTGTGTGTGTGTGTGTGTGTGTGTGTGTGTGTGTGTGTGTGTGTGTGTGTGTGTGTGTGTGTGTGTGTGTGTGTGTGTGTGTGTGTGTGTGTGTGTGTGTGTGTGTGTGTGTGTGTGTGTGTGTGTGTAGCATGGTGAAGACGTGTTTGCAGAAACGATACATGATTAGGAACGGTCAGTTTGGGAGCAATCACATTTGAATCATAACTCGGTTGTCTGCACTCGTTAACCGTGGACCAAGGAACGGAACACACACAGATCTTGCATAATTAATTAAGTGCTTGTTTCTCATTAGCTGGATGAGCTCACTTCATGAATGGTCTCTGGGGACGTAATGATGGCTAATCACTATATTCGGCGGTCATACACCACACACACACACACACACACACAAAACACACACACACACACACACACACACACACACACAAAAAACCCCCCCCAACACACACACACACACACACACACACACACATAAAATGTTGAATTGATTTCGATTGTCGGAAGGATGAGGGCAGTAAAGTCCATCATGTATGCTAGCCACTTGACACATTGAATACTATATATAATATATATATATATATATATATATATATATATATATATATATATATATATATATATATATATATATATTATCTCAATGTGTCAAGTGGTTAGCATACAGGAAGGACTTTACCGCCCGCATTCTACCAACAATCGAAATCAATTCAACATTATCGTCCAACGGTTCCAAAGACTCCACCTCTTACGAAATGTCCTTGTCTTCACTAATTACTTGTTTTATCTTCTTTTCTCTGGTTGAAGCACATGGCCGAAACGAAACTTGTCCATCGTACTCTGTTATTTCCCTTTCCTTCGCTTTATTGATAGAAGACAAAGAGTAGTAGTTGATGGGGAGGTTTCAAACTGGAAAGCGGTTTTGAGTGGAGTACCGCAGGGATCAGTACTGGGACCTATTTTATTCTTAATATATATCAATGATTTGGATGATGACATAACAAGCAAGGTGTTGAAGTTTGCGGACGACACAAAAGTGTTTAGGAAAATTAAAAGTGATGCAGATAGACAGCATTTACAAGATGATCTTAATAAGTTGAGAGAATGGTCTGAGAAGTGGCAAATGCTGTTTAATTTTGGAAAGTGTAAGTGCCTTCACACAGGACATGGGAATGAAGATGCACAATATACAATGGGTGATACTGTACTAA
The DNA here is from genome assembly GCA_025642075.2 of Ridgeia piscesae. Lineage (NCBI taxonomy): Eukaryota > Metazoa > Annelida > Polychaeta > Sabellida > Siboglinidae > Ridgeia > Ridgeia piscesae. The sequence goes on from JAODUO010000508.1 coordinate 159,754, forward strand.
ATACTACCTTAAAGGAAAAGGACTTAGGGTTAACTATTAGTGCTGACATGAAGGTATCAGAGCAGTGTGGAATTGCAGCAGCGAAGGGAAACCAAATTATTGGATTAATTAGGCGAAATATAGTGTACAAAGAAAAAGAACTAATAATACCGCTGTATAAAACAATAGTTAGGCCTCACTTAGAATATTGTATACAAGCATGGAGGCCATATCGCAAGAAGGATATTGATATGCTAGAAAGAGTACAAAGGAGAGCAACCAAAATGATACCAAAACTCAGGAATATTAGTTACGAAATGCGTCTAAAAGAATGTGGTTTAACAACACTAGAAACCAGAAGATTGAGAGGAGATCAGATTGAGGTGTTTAAAATATTGAATGGATATGAAAATATTGACAGATATATTTTTTTCACAGTCAAGGAAGAGAGAAGGACTAGAGGACATGGAGTTACATTAGCAAAGAAGCAGTGTAGACTAGATATTAGAAAATTTCATTTTCACAAAGAACAGTAAACGAATGGAACAGATTATCAGCTGATTTTGTAGGTGCTAGTAGTGTTAATATATTTAAAAATAAAATCGACATATACCTAAGAAGGGCGGGGTATACTTAGATAGATAGGTTGGACTCTCGATAAGCCAAATGGCTTCCTAGTCCACCTGCCATCTAGAGTTGAATCTCTAAGTGGCAATCTTGTTAAATCTTGTTAAATCTTAATTCCACGTGGTATTGTTCTTCAGTTTTTCGGTTGTCGATTTTCTCCAACTGTTCTAGGCGGCACGGCTTGCTTTCCCTTGATGATTCCGTTCTAGGGCTTGTTTGATAACTTGTTTTACGTTTATTCAACAGTAAGCTAGAAAAAAAGTCTAGGTATTTACGAATTAACAATTTCTTTCGAAGAACTTCAAAAGCCTTACGTTTTAGATGTTTGGTTATGGGTCACCATCTGATCAAACTTTCCATCACGGGCAGTTTCTTGGCGGGAAACATTACAACGGTACACTATAACATTATATGTCGAACACTAATTATAGACGATGACACTACTGAAACAGTGACAAATAATGATGAGCAACAGCTGTTTGGATCCACAACAATGCATTTTTTGTTAGGATGTCTGGAATTGATTTGTCATAATATTAGATATGTTTCAAAACAGCAGCGCTCTTGGTTGTCTTCTGCTGACTTCTGTTACTCTGTTTGTTTTGCTGAACAGGTCTAATAGTAATGCAGCGGACGATCTAGTTGGCTTGCAACAACACAAGTTGATTACGCTTGCGTGAATTGCATTTTGTCATTACATTACCTCTCCAATAATGCTTAAAGAAGAACACTCATATTGTCAAATATATTCTAAGAATTAGGTGTCCTTGCGAGCTGATCAAAACAGTGACAACGCCATGCATGCCAGATTATCACCACGACAACAATGCAAATTATAATATGACGCCAATGGTTTCGTGTAGGTCCTTATGTTGTTTCGAACATTAATATTAAAAGGGTCGTGCTGACCTATAGGCAACATTAAATTATTTTTGGCGACGCAATGCAAGATGTACAACTAGGTGTGTCCTGTTCATTGTGAAAATTATCGTAGCTCGGAAAGATAGTGAGACACGCGTTGCCGAGCTTCTGTCAATGGTCTGACCTGGGTCACGCAGCCCTGGGGATGTCTGCCGTATTACCTTCACAGTACAGACTGGAGAGTTTCTCTCGAGGGTAGGTGTTGCCGTATCAAGTTCACAACACACGCTGATATATTGATCGATTTAATACGTCGACGCGTATGAAACCCAACTGGAAAGGCACACTGAGGGCGTGACAGAAAAACGGTGCGACAACGTGATTAGTAATTCTCCAACAATAACAAATGCGTCAATTTATCGTTGCTGAATTTTTTGTTGAAACATAAAAGGAGGATGAACGATGAATTATGTGCTATTGCATAATAGTTTCTATATGGTGGACACAAAGGGATTGGATTATTTGTAATGTAATATTGTATAGTTGGAAAACAACGCAATATAATACAAGGCATTGCACAGCGGCACTTGACAATGACGTTGTACATTGAGAAACACATGTTATAGGTGCTTCAGTTTTGTGCAGAATGTTACACATAAAGTGCAAATTACTGCTATTGTAACAGCTACACACGATCAGTATTGAACCTGTTTATCTTATCTGGTCACGTGAGCCGTCCTTGCAACTGATTACTGGATTATGATTTCGTTGGTAGATTTTGTTGATCTAGTTGATTTTGCCTTGTGCACATACCATATGAACGTATAATGTGGTAACAAATGTAGTCGGACGTTGAAGCTCATATGTTGATATTACTATACGGCGTACTAAAATAAATAGTGCGTCAGCTACAGCTGCAATTTATTTACATAAATATAATGTAATATATAATAAAAACACCTGTATGAGCACATGTATACCAGGAAATACAAGTTGTTCTCAATAGCACAGAACAGCAGTAGTAAACTATCATTAAAGACATGACTGCGAATAAACAACACTTACGCTTCATAAATACGATGATTCGTAACTGTTAATGTGTGCTGTTTCATCTTAAATCTAACATTAAATTCATGAAAATATTCAATGCATAATCCAACTCAATCTGACGTTCTCAAACCGTGGTTACACTATCGCCTGCATCTGCTCATTAACGCGCGGTGTCGTGCGTATAATGCTGACAAAGTAGACACCGACATAAACGAATGACCTGGTTATTGCACGCATACAGCCGTACATCGATATGTGCCTGATAGGGACACACGCATGAGTGCACGCACGCGTGTAGAGAGCGGACGTGTAAACTGCCCCGAGCCTCACCAACGACTTAACAAATGCAACACCAATTACACGGACCTCACTCCGAGTTAGTGTCATGTCAGCAAGATATACTACCATGGCGCCACATTTTCTTAAGTCCCCGTTTTTGGCCTCGCTTCACAGCCTCCTGCTTGTACTCAATTAGAGAGAATCTAAACCTATTAATAATAGTAATAATACAATTTATTTGTATAGTGCCCGAATCAATAATATTGCTCTCAGGCGCTTTATATAAATGTACAAATAGTAGCTAAAATTGGATGATAAATTATTATTAAAATAGATATATGTATATAGGGATGATAATATATTAAAATATATATATATATAATATATATATATATATATATATATATATATATTATGTATATGTATATATATTTATTTATTTTAAAAATAATTATATCCCATATAATATACTATTTAATAATATATATATATATATATATATATATATATATATATATATAAACATTATAAATATAAGCCTATTCATGGAACAGTAAAATAAAATAACACAGTCGTTACATTACTTATTATTCCTCAGTATGCTAAAATAAATAATAAAATAAAAAGAATATGATTAAAAAAACAATTAGTTAAACTATAAATTTAATTGACTTAAAACAGATCAAGTAGCCCATTACAAATACAGTAAACGATATAACTTATTTAATAATAATTAAATAATAAATAATTTCGTAACAATTTAGGTTTATGCACTGTAGAATGACAGTCACTACTTAGACGCTTCCGTTGTCTGGAGACAAGTTACTTGACACTTGCTGACAGCTCGACACGAACGTGGACAACGACGGGCGTCTCAGTAGTGACACGTGTGCCGGAGAAAATGCTGCGAGAGTAAAATATGCTGTTTCACATTTGAGAGTTTCGGATTGCCGTACGTGGGAAGTCGTAAATAATACATTGGTGTTCGTATTGAAGTTTAATTGATATGGTGAAACATCGGCAGGTGCAGTGAAGCAAGTTAATTTTAAATCGTATCAACGCAGTTGATCTACCGTGTACGTCAGGGAATCTACGAACTAATCTCTCGCGTGAATATGTATTCTCACTTCCTGTGGGTTGGTGAAAGCACCCAGGTGTTATAGAATTGTAATAACAATGATAACAATAATAATCGATAATAGTACATTATATTATACATGTGTAGTATATCAAATAAATGTGATGTGTGCGTGCGTGTGTGCACACAAACACACACACACACACACACACACACACACACACACACACACACACACACACACACACACACACACACACACACACACACACACACACACACACACATATATATATATATATATATATATATATATATATATTATTCACTTCAAATGCTAAATAAATAATTGGCCAGTAATAACAATAATATTTTTGGTAATGGTATGACTATTTTATGTACAGCTACTAAAACTTGTACTTATATTTTCGATGTTGTATGAAGCGTTATGCTCGTTCAGTCGCACATTGAGCGACGAGTTGTCAGAAGGCTGATTGTATCTATTGCGACCTGTTTTGGACAGAAGGAGGACACTTGTCCCAAATTAATTAGTTGTAATTCCATAACGATGGATAATATACAATTACATCTTAGAAAATACTGTATTGCTACAATCACAGCCATGTATGGCAGGCATTCGAAGAATACGTTAACACTGTTACATTTGATTCCATAATAATATAGTATACATACATTCAGTTGTTTCGAAATGTCACTGGGGAGGATTGATAAAATCCATGCTTACTTATATATCCATTTGTCAGTACCTTGGACTAATTTGTTTCTGCGTTGCTAAACAACGCAACTAACACATACTGTAGGTAAGATATACAACGTTTGAGTTAATTAATTGTTGATGCCACAGTCGCCGACCAATGCTTCTTTATTACTTTTGATAAGACACTAACATCTATGTTACACCTGAACTGTAATACATATCTCACGAACAACCAATCTGTCTAAGTAGTGCCTACTTTGTATGACGTACAGGTTGGTTTTAATGTTTACGTTTGTTTTGCAATGGGCCTTTGTGGTTACTCTCTCAATGGTGGGTGTAAATAATACATGAATATGAGCACTTAAGAACACCTTTAAGAAGCTAATATGTTAGCGGCGAACTCCCAGCCACTGGGTCGTATACACAGGACACAGGAGGCAGTTGGCCAGGTGGTCAGGTGGGCAGGTGGTCAGGGACAGCAACATTATTTGATTTCTTTTGGGACCACGCAGGCGACGATTGCTTTTGTACAACATGTCTAAAATGACACCAGCGGCTTAATAATTAATTGTACTTGACATACATCTTAAACTATACCGAGTTTACGTATGAAATGTTGCTGTTTGGGTTTGAGTATGGAAAAGGCGTATCCTGGTGTATTTAAGATATGGTTCAAATATAAAATCGTGATTAAGTGTATAATAATGTATGGGATCATCATTATGTATGTAAAACCGAGGGGAAAATTTTAAACAATAAAACATAAAATATATCAGTAGCATGGCATATAGAAGTCGAAACGCTATCAATCTAAGAAGTCCATCACATTATTGTGGTTCACAAACGCAACGCAACATATTGTATATAACGTTTCCGGTTATAACAATTATACAGACGTTCAAGTTACAAATTTGGATTTAAACCAATAAGTGTAGGTAGAAAATGTATGCCTGGAATGCACACATGAAAATTTGACATAAACAAGCATAACATAGTTAAATCACGACATACTGACATCGCGACTATGCTTAATGCTTAAAGCAAATATTCTCGAAGGTTGCCACAATAAACTACATAATGAATGAGGCGAGTTCAACTCTGGTGGTGAAAATGCATAAATTTGTTATGCAGATATACCTGTAATGAGGGTTCGCCGAAAATGACGTCAGTGGCTATGTCCCAAAGGCACTGGTCACGTCTACATGTATGCAATTCCCTGAAAGACGTATTGTTTTCTGAAAAATCCAGTGACACGGAGCTGTTCTTAGCAGTTGTACTCTTTGCATTTGAGACGCAAGAAAGGACGCCAACGATAATTGTCACACAGAATGGACGACAGGGACAACGGATTAACTCGGTGATAAGAGTAACAAGGGTGATAGACTGACTAGGTGACGAGGAAGACAGACTGACTGAGTGACAAGGATGACGGGTTGAATGGGTGACTTGGGTGACGGATTGACTGAGTGACAAGGATGACGAGTTGAGTGGGTGACTTGGGTGACGGACTGACTGAGTGAAAAGGATGACGAGTTGAGTGGGTGACTTGGGTGACGGACTGACTGAGTGACAAGGATGACGGGTTGAATGGGTGACTTGGGTGACGGATTGACTGAGTGACAAGGATGACGAGTTGAGTGGGTGACTTGGGTGACGGACTGACTGAGTGAAAAGGATGACGAGTTGAGTGGGTGACTTGGGTGACGGATTGACTGAGTGACAAGGATGACGGGTTGAATGGGTGACTTGGGTGACGGATTGACTGAGTGACAAGGATGACGAGTTGAGTGGGTGACTTGGGTGACGGACTGACTGAGTGAAAAGGATGACGAGTTGAGTGGGTGACTTGGGTGACGGACTGACTGAGTGACAAGGATGACGGGTTGAACGGGTGACTTGGGTGACGGACTGACTGAGTGACAAGGATGACGGGTTGAATGGGTGACTTGGGTAACGGACTGACTGAGTGACAAGGATGACGGGTTGAATGGGTGACTTGGGTGACGGATTGACTGAGTGACAAGGATGACGAGTTGAGTGGGTGACTTGGGTGACGGACTGACTGAGTGAAAAGGATGACGAGTTGAGTGGGTGACTTGGGTGACGGACTGACTGAGTGACAAGGATGACGGGTTGAATGGGTGACTTGGGTGACGGATTGACTGAGTGACAAGGATGACGAGTTAAGTGGGTGACTTGGGTGACGGACTGACTGAGTGACAAGGATGACGGGTTGAATGGGTGACTTGGGTGACGGCTTGACTGAGTGACAAGGATGACGGGTTGAATGGGTGACTTGGGTGACGGACTGACTGAGTGAAAAGGATGACGAGTTGAGTGGGTGACTTGGGTGACGGATTGACTGAGTGACAAGGATGACGGGTTGAATGGGTGACTTGGGTGACGGACTGACTGAGTGACAAGGATGACGGGTTGAATGGGTGACTTGGGTGACGGACTGACTGAGTGACAAGGATGACGGGTTGAATGGGTGACTTGGGTGACGGACTGACTGAGTGACAAGGATGACGAGTTGAGTGGGTGACTTGGGTGACGGACTGACTGAGTGACAAGGATGACGGGTTGAATGGGTGACTTGGGTGACGGACTGACTGAGTGACAAGGATGACGAGTTGAGTGGGTGACTTGGGTGACGGACTGACTGAGTGACAAGGATGACGGGTTGAATGGGTGACTTGGGTGACGGACTGACTGAGTGACAAGGATGACGGGTTGAATGGGTGACTTGGGTGACGGACTGACTGAGTGACAAGGATGACGGGTTGAATGGGTGACTTGGGTGACGGACTGACTGAGTGACAAGGATGACGGGTTGAATGGGTGACTTGGGTGACGGACTGACTGAGTGACAAGGATGACGGGTTGAGTGGGTGACTTGGGTGACGGACTGACTGAGTGACAAGGATGACGGGTTGAATGGGTGACTTGGGTGACGGACTGAATGAGTGACAAGGATGACGGGTTGAATGGGTGACTTGGGTGACGGATTGACTGAGTGACAAGGATGACGAGTTGAGTGGGTGACTTGGGTGACGGACTGACTGAGTGACAAGGATGACGAGTTGAGTGGGTGACTTGGGTGACGGACTGACTGAGTGAAAAGGATGACGAGTTGAGTGGGTGACTTGGGTGACGGACTGACTGAGTGACAAGGATGACGGGTTGAACGGGTGACTTGGGTGACGGACTGACTGAGTGACAAGGATGACGGGTTGAATGGGTGACTTGGGTAACGGACTGACTGAGTGACAAGGATGACGGGTTGAATGGGTGACTTGGGTGACGGATTGACTGAGTGACAAGGATGACGAGTTGAGTGGGTGACTTGGGTGACGGACTGACTGAGTGAAAAGGATGACGAGTTGAGTGGGTGACTTGGGTGACGGACTGACTGAGTGACAAGGATGACGGGTTGAATGGGTGACTTGGGTGACGGATTGACTGAGTGACAAGGATGACGAGTTGAGTGGGTGACTTGGGTGACGGACTGACTGAGTGAAAAGGATGACGAGTTGAGTGGGTGACTTGGGTGACGGACTGACTGAGTGACAAGGATGACGGGTTGAACGGGTGACTTGGGTGACGGACTGACTGAGTGACAAGGATGACGGGTTGAATGGGTGACTTGGGTAACGGACTGACTGAGTGACAAGGATGACGGGTTGAATGGGTGACTTGGGTGACGGATTGACTGAGTGACAAGGATGACGAGTTGAGTGGGTGACTTGGGTGACGGACTGACTGAGTGAAAAGGATGACGAGTTGAGTGGGTGACTTGGGTGACGGACTGACTGAGTGACAAGGATGACGGGTTGAATGGGTGACTTGGGTGACGGATTGACTGAGTGACAAGGATGACGAGTTAAGTGGGTGACTTGGGTGACGGACTGACTGAGTGACAAGGATGACGGGTTGAATGGGTGACTTGGGTGACGGCTTGACTGAGTGACAAGGATGACGGGTTGAATGGGTGACTTGGGTGACGGACTGACTGAGTGAAAAGGATGACGAGTTGAGTGGGTGACTTGGGTGACGGATTGACTGAGTGACAAGGATGACGGGTTGAATGGGTGACTTGGGTGACGGACTGACTGAGTGACAAGGATGACGGGTTGAATGGGTGACTTGGGTGACGGACTGACTGAGTGACAAGGATGACGGGTTGAATGGGTGACTTGGGTGACGGACTGACTGAGTGACAAGGATGACGAGTTGAGTGGGTGACTTGGGTGACGGACTGACTGAGTGACAAGGATGACGGGTTGAATGGGTGACTTGGGTGACGGACTGACTGAGTGACAAGGATGACGAGTTGAGTGGGTGACTTGGGTGACGGACTGACTGAGTGACAAGGATGACGGGTTGAATGGGTGACTTGGGTGACGGACTGACTGAGTGACAAGGATGACGGGTTGAATGGGTGACTTGGGTGACGGACTGACTGAGTGACAAGGATGACGGGTTGAATGGGTGACTTGGGTGACGGACTGACTGAGTGACAAGGATGACGGGTTGAATGGGTGACTTGGGTGACGGACTGACTGAGTGACAAGGATGACGGGTTGAGTGGGTGACTTGGGTGACGGACTGACTGAGTGACAAGGATGACGGGTTGAATGGGTGACTTGGGTGACGGACTGAATGAGTGACAAGGATGACGGGTTGAATGGGTGACTTGGGTGACGGACTGAATGAGTGACAAGGATGACGGGTTGAATGGGTGACTTGGGTGACGGACTGACTGAGTGACAAGGATGACGGGTTGAATGGGTGACTTGGGTGACGGACTGACTGAGTGACAAGGATGACGGGTTGAATGGGTGACTTGGGTGACGGACTGACTGAGTGACAAGGATGACGGGTTGAATGGGTGACTTGGGTGACGGACTGACTGAGTGACAAGGATGACGGGTTGAATGGGTGACTTGGGTGACGGACTGACTGAGTGACAAGGATGACGGGTTGAGTGGGTGACTTGGGTGACGGACTGACTGAGTGACAAGGATGACGGGTTGAATGGGTGACTTGGGTGACGGACTGAATGAGTGACAAGGATGACGGGTTGAATGGGTGACTTGGGTGACGGACTGACTGAGTGACAAGGATGACGGGTTGAATGGGTGACTTGGGTGACGGACTGACTGAGTGACAAGGATGACGGGTTGAATGGGTGACTTGGGTGACGGACTGACTGAGTGACAAGGATGACGGGTTGAATGGGTGACTTGGGTGACGGACTGACTGAGTGACAAGGATGACGGGTTGAATGGGTGACTTGGGTGACGGACTGACTGAGTGACAAGGATGACGGGTTGAATGGGTGACTTGGGTGACGGACTGACTGAGTGACAAGGATGACGGGTTGAATGGGTGACTTGGGTGACGGACTGACCGAGTGACAAGGATACAATAATAACACAAGTTTTATTAGCAACTCAACTGAGTTGGATTGACATTACAATAGGTTACAATTAACTCATCAAAACACCATACAAATACAATAGAAATACATTTTATACCGCAAGTCATACCATATTAATAGCCTTTTTACTGACAGTTGTATAAAGCCCACGGTATAAAGGAGTTACGGAATCTATTCGTTCTAGTAACTGGTAACGGGTACACATTTTTTGTCTAACATTATATTTGATATGTCTTTTGTCAGGCAGCAGATAATTTAATCTGTGTGTGCCGACTATAATTTTATCAAAATATTTTTGACAAATGCTGTCCCGTCTTACATTCAACGTATCCAGGTTAACACGTCTAAGTATTTCCGCGTAACCCAAATCCAGGAAAAATACATTTTAGTGCCCTTTTTTGGTATAACTTCAATATTGTCAGACAAATATTGGGGCAAGTTAGTGTGCCATACAGGACATGCATATTCTAGAACTGGTCTCACCACACTAACATATACACTGACCAGATCTTTCTGTGTAATCCCTGCACGCTTTAACTGATATAACATGTATAAGCGTTTACCAGCCTTTTTCACAATATTATCCACGTGTTTGTTCCATGTCAGATCCTGAGAAATGGTCACACCTATAGTTTGGCATGGCAAACTTGTGCTATATCCCTCCCATCAATCTTTATATCTGGGATAGTGCTTCTGAAATTGCCATCTTGTGCAAAACTAATGATTATTTCTTTTAATTTTTCCGAATTAATTTTCATGTCATTCTGTTCTGTCCATCTAGCAGCAATATAAACCGACTCTCGTATAACAGATACATCATTTCTGTCGCATATTTCAAATAACATACTGTCATCTACATACTTATATAATGGAACAGTCGTTCTTAAATAATTTATATAAACAAGGATACACTTAGGTCCAGACAATGTCCCTTGCGGTACTCCCCCATTGGGATGACCACAATGGGAATATTCATTTCCTATTTTTACTCGTTGAGCTCTGTCTAATAGAAATGTTGCCATCCATCTTAAAATATGTGCGGGCAACCCATACGACTGTAGCTTATCTAGCAACAAATGATGATTAATAAGATCAAACACTTTGCTAAAGTCTAGCATTACAACTCTGACATAAGAATTCAATTTATGAACTGAGTGGGTGACTTGGGTGACGGACTGATTGAGTGAGAAGGGTGACTGACTGACTGACTGAGTGACAAGGATGACGAGTTGAATGGGTGACTTGGGTGACGGACTGAATGAGTGAGAAGGGTGACTGACTGAGTGAGTGACAAGGATGACGAGTTGAATGGGTGACTTGGGTGACGGACTGAATGAGTGAGAAGGGTGACTGACTGACTGAGTGACAAGGATGACGAGTTGAATGGGTGACTTGGGTGACGGACTGAATGAGTGAGAAGGGTGACTGACTGACTGACTGAGTGACAAGGATGACGAGTTGAGTGGGTGACTTGGGTGACGGACTGACTGAGTGACAAGGATGACGAGTTGAATTGGTGACTTGGGTGACGGACTGAATGAGTGAGAAGGGTGACTGACTGACTGAGTGACAAGGATGACGAGTTGAATGGGTGACTTGGGTGACTGACTGACTGAGTGACAAGGATGACGAGTTGAATGGGTGACTTGGGTGACGGACTGACTGAGTGACAAGGATGACGGGTTGAATGGGTGACTTGGGTGACGGACTGACTGAGTGACAAGGATGACGAGTTGAATGGGTGACTTGGGTGACGGACTGAATGAGTGAGAAGGGTGACTGACTGACTGACTGAGTGACAAGGATGACGAGTTGAATGGGTGACACGGATGACGGACTGAATGAGTGACAAGGATGACGGGTTGAATGGGTGACTTGGGTGACGGACTGACTGAGTGACAAGGATGACGAGTTGAATGGGTGACATCGATGACGGACTGAATGAGTGAGAAGGGTGACTGACTGACTGACTGAGTGACAAGGATGACGAGTTGAATGGGTGACTTGGGTGACGGATTGACTGAGTGACAAGGATGACGAGTTGAATGGGTGACTTGGGTGACGGACTGACTGAGTGACAAGGATGACGGGTTGAATGGGTGACTTGGGTGACGGACTGACTGAGTGACAAGGATGACGAGTTGAGTGGGTGACTTGGGTGACGGACTGACTGAGTGACAAGGATGACGAGTTGAGTGGGTGACTTGGGTGACAGACTGACTGAGTGACAAGGATGACGAGTTGAGTGGGTGACTTGGGTGACGGACTGACTGAGTGACAAGGATGACGAGTTGAATGGGTGACTTGGATGCCGGACTGAATGAGTGAGAAGGGTGACTGACTGAATGAGTGACAAGGATGACGAGTTAAATGGGTGACACGGATGACGGACTGAATGAGTGACAATGATAACGGACTGAACGAGTGACAAGCATGACGGACTGAATGGGTGACTTGTAAGACGAACTGAATGAGTGACAAGGATGACGGACTGAATGAGTAACAATGATGACGGACTGACCGAATATCTGACTGAGAAATATAGCGGCGTAACTTACTGACAAAGTTAACGGACCGAGTGACTGACAGGGCTAAAGGGAGACTGGGTGAAATGGCACCGGACCGTCTAAGTGACATGATGAACATGTTGTCGGGGTGACATTGGTAACTGACCGAAAGCATTACAACAAAATAACGAACTGTATGACAAGTGTCACGTAGCGATCGACTAACAAGCGTAACGGACGGAGTCGATGGTAATTGGCCTAATTGTCGACAGGGGTAACATGTTCAATAATAATGTGTGGTCTGGCCGCCCACGGTCCAGTGCGTGGACGGTGGTTCGTGACAGTATCGATTGACACAATGACGACACCTGCGTGTTGATTCTGACTCTCCGCTCAACGAGATGCTGAATATTTCACATGTGTTGCGTGTATTCATGCATGACCGCATGGATATTGTGACGGGTCGATAAAAGTTTGTCCACTGTGTTGTCTTGCTTTGTCCTCATCGGTGCAACCAGATTGTAATGGGTATCCAACAGACACCGACGCAATAATAAGGGAAAAATTACGTCCATTGAAAAACACGTTCATGTGGTTACGCGATTTAAATATTAATATGTGGCTTTATCGCTAACAAGAGACTGATGTCAAATCAGATTGACTCTGTACAAATAGGGCCTATTGGTTATGTGTTAATGCACACAAAACATAATTAACAGTATACCACAACGCTTTCGTAATGCAATTTTTGTTTTGGTGTGAGTTACAATGTAGGACAATGAATATTATGTGTAATAAAACCATACTCCACTAAGTTAAGCAACAGCATTGCTAATAGAATAAAAACGCTAGCTTGTAATATTAAATGATCACTGAATTGTCACGAACAAGAAGTTAATTTTGCACCTCAGAATAATGATAAAGTAATCAAACATTAAACATAGTAAATACTTGCGTTTGCACAAGTGATACAACAATAAACAGAAGCCTTCAGCCGCGATGTATTTACTGCGCGAATTCATTCATTCATGAACATCAACCAATGTTTATAACCAGGTTGTCTGTCACATAATTTAGTGAGCTTCAGAGCAAATGTGTTGCTGAATAATAATATAAGTTGCTCTCTCTCTCAAAACTGGGATATTTGCGTGTGAGAACTTGTTTCTGTGCTGATTGCTGATTGCTGATTGCTGATTGTGGACCGAACATTCAGTATGTCTGAAAGATATTCATGGGGCCACAAAAGGGATTTCCTTAAACATATGTAATACATGTTTATTAGACTTAACGAAGACGCTGTTTAATATATTCAGGAACTTCCTCTGTTGTCGCAAATGGATGGTTTCTGTTACCTATCACCGTGCGCATTAAATATTTACTGACATAGTTTTTTTACATTTATACGGGAATATCACCATGGCTCTGAACACCAGAGTCCTATCATCCACCGTCTGTTATAAGGAGAAAAGTTGTTTATGATTTTTTGTTTTAGAAGACAAACAATTAAATACGGAACATTATTATGTTATTTTAATATATGTGATATTATCCGGATAAGGTACCTTCAGTACATAGTATCAATAATAGTATATTAATTAATATAAAAACCGACAGCCTCCCATCAAGCGTTTTGTTCGTGCATGTAATATACCAGTATTTATATCATATGGGTTTTGTTAAAACTTACGAGACAGATGGCACACATGTCACACTGTTATACTTACGTATGCAATACCCAAACAGCAATCAATTGCGTCCATCACGTGCAGTCGTTATGGCTCATTACGAATTGAAATATACATGCCATTATCGCGATTTGCTGATGATGTATTGTTGACAGTCCAATAACAGATTGATACTTCTATCGATTTGTGGAAATGTACATATTGGAACATAGATACATACGTCCGTACATACGTACATGCTTGTGCATGTTTACATAGGTGCATCCGTACGTGCATACATACATACCTACATACATACATACATACATACATACATACATACATACATACATACATACATACATACATACATACATACATACATACATACATACATACATACATACATACATACACACATACACACACACATACATACATACATACATACATACATACATACATACATACATACATACATACATACATACATACATACATACATACATACATACATACATACATAATTATACATACATACATACATACATACATACATACATACATACATACATACATACATACATACATACATACATACATACATACATACATACATACATACATACATACATACATACATACATACATACATACATACATATATACATAATTATACATACAAACATACACATACATACATACATACATACATACATACATACATACATACATACATACATACATACATACATACATACATACATACATACATACATACATATATACATACATACATACATACATACATACATACATACATAAATACATACATACATACATACATACATACATACATACATACATACATACATACATACATACATACATACATAAATACATAAATACATAAATACATACATACATACATACATACATACATACATACATACATACATACATACATACATACATACATACATACATACATACATACATACATACATACATACATACATACATACATACATACATACATACATACATACATAAATACATACATACATACATACATACATACATACATACATACATACATACATACATACATACATACATACATACACACACATACATATGTACATATGTACATATGTACATGTACACGCATACACCAATACACGCATGCACGCATGCACGCATGCACGCATGCACGCATGCATGCATACACGCATACACGCATACACGCATGCACGCATACACGCATACACGCATACACGCATACACGCATACACGCATACACGCATACACGCATACACGCATACACGCATACACGCATACACGCATACACGCATACACGCATACACGCATAAGAGAAACTTAGACTTCCGCTACAAACTTGAAGGTGGTGTGTATATTTGGAGGTTTCTTGAGAACCTGATTATGGGACGTGGGACTAAGTACGGTGGAGTGCACTAGGATGTCTATCGGAATGCTGCAAATGCTGGACAAAACTTTTCTCTTCCTCCAAAAATTCAAACACGCCTGTGTATTCGAATCACATTGTATATGGTTGGGAAACGTTGTACGTTTTGTTCACGGACACAATGCACCTATGCACTTTTGTTAATGTACCGTATTAATTATCAAAATATTGATCGTACTAGCGTGTGAAGCTTTCACACACAGGCGTCATATTGTTGTGGTTCGCATTGATTTAACACACCAGAAAGGTTCAAATACTTCCGCCGGCCTTCCGTTTCTCGAAATTCACGCGAGCTCATTACACAGCCACCAAGTGTTGCGTTGACTCGGACATTCTGTGCACATTTACTGGTGTGTGTCGCAGGATCTACACTTTGGTCGGTTTTCTTCACATCCTAATCACATGAAATGTATGGCTTGACCAAGGAATATTCCGGATGGAATAATAACATGTTAACACATGTCTAGGAGTCGTTGACCTATGTCCGGCCAAAACACATGCTAATTACATATGCTCAGTGTTGATTCGCTATGGCTGGACTCCTTCTTTGAAACACGAACGACAACTGTCTAGCGACATTGGAATACTAGCTCAATCTATAAAATACAAATCGAGCCGCAAGGTGACAGCACTTGATATGTACACGCCATACTCCCGAGTGCCCCCTGGCGAGTGACAGTTCATAATTTTGCACAAACCAATAACCAATAACTTTAATGTTACATTACCAGTGCACAGTGGCGTATACCACAATACGAAGCCACTATTAAATACGCTGTTGATTTTCCATGAGGCAATATAATAGCTTTATTCCACATACCTCTTTGTACACTAAATTGTTATTAGTAGAAATGTAGCATGTATCTTCATCTAGCCATGAATTAAAAATAATTGAGAATGCAAAACCCTTCTACGCAAACTATTTCTACTCATACTTCAACCAGTAATTGTTTATGATTCAAACTGTGATATTCCTGGCAGTTTCTTAGAATTGTGAATATTATTACTATAAATTATTGAATTATATTCGTGTGAGTCATTTGTTTATATTCGTGTTAAATTTTATTTTATATTTCCAAGAACACTGAACACAAGCCATTCCATTAGGACCTGAACATATATTCTTCCCTGTTTCAAGACGACTGTTTAGATAAAATACCAATTCACATTTCATACCTATGTGAAGTTGTTAAGTATGCGTCTACATTAACCTCTCCAATGTTATACCGCAGCGGTGTGAACCAACACTTTCAATATTTGTGTTTATGTTTTCTGTTGTGTATTGTGCGCAAATTAACTAGAAATAAGAAATGTGGCCGCAGCTCGTTTGATGTTGAATAAAGGACAATGAATTCATATAGATAAGGTTGGTAATGGGCATAATTTATTGCCAGTTGGTATAAACAGATATACCATGGAAATGCATGTATATGAATCTAAAATGCTGCAAGTACATTGTATGCAATAAACAGAATGTGAAACTAAAAAGGTAACCAACCCATAAGTGGGACAAGCAGCAGCAGCACCAGGTTAAGGAGGCAACATGGAAAGCAGGATATATAAGTACACCAGCCCGCCTCTCAGACCCGGCCAAGCTCGACAGACTGGTGCAAGTAACTACAAGTATTGGGAAATTATGAACGAGGGTGCAGGATATATCATAACATAGTTAGAGCGTCATCATAGGGATTCGGATATAACGCCGGAAAGCAGCAGATCTCCACCTGCCCATAGATTGGATCTGCACATCTGTGTACCCCCGCGTTGCTGCAGTAGTGGCAGCACATATTCTAAATGAATGACATTTGTAAAGGCTGGGGTCGTAACCCGCATGAGAAAGACATGCTGATAGTTGAGATGAAAAATATGGGTGTTTTGTCTGGGAAAACAAAAAGTGGTCCTGGTGAGGAGCCACGGGTATGTAAATAGCGACATATGTGTACAACAGGACAGTTGTGTGACTGTGAATTGATTTCGAGAACAATGGGCCTGCCAATGTGTTGGTGTTTTGCATGGCGAATTGTTAATTGCAAGGAGGACTTAACACCGTCACGAGCTGGCACAATAACAAGATCACTTCGCTTAAAAAGCCATGAAAAGCTAACATGAACATAGCAGCTATGCATAGCTGCAAAAATCTGTCAGGGATGACATATTTTGCAGCACGGACTAGTAGACCTAGCAATTTTAGATCAATAGGCTGTCTCAAATCCATTGTACGAGACATCTTGTGTACACCTACTAAAAGTTTTCGAATGTAAAAGTTATCTGCAGATGTGTAATGAATCCTGCAAGATGAATACGAGACACAGGAAAAAATCTAACGCCAGGAGAGACAGATGATAAATATTGACGAGTTGTAGGTGCGAGAGAAGCTCTGACTAAATCATGCTCTAACTGAGCAACACTGCTGGTCTCAAGGAATCTGGAATCCTGGCCGGAGCGACATCTAGCCACGGAGCCACTAGTCTGGCTTTGTCGATCTGCAATCGAGAAAGATGATCAGCAATGACATTCTGATAGCCAGGAATGTGGCAAGATCGGAAGAGAATGTTGTATTTCAAACATGCCAGCACTAACTGTCTGACGAGTTTCATAATAGGTCGATTTTTTGATGTAGTCTTATTAATAATATCGACCACACCAATATTGTCAGTCATAAAGAGAATGCAGTGGTTGGCAAAATACTTTCCAAACATCTCTGTGGCCAGGACTAACGGATATAACTCCAGAAGGGTGATATCAGCTGAGGTGAAGTGTTTGTCCCATGAACCAGCGACCCACTTCTTTCCAAACACAACAGCAAAGCCTAACTCGCTGGACGCGTCTGTATACAATTTAATTGTTTGAGACGAGAGAAACTTTTGCTGCAGGAACACTCTTCCCATTGAAAGAGTGAAGAAAGATTTTCCACGCATACAAGTCAGACGTGCTTCAGAATTCAGTGTAACATAGTGGTGCAGGCGAGTTACACCGACAGTGAGATTAAGTAAACGGCGTAAAAAACTTCTACCAGCAGAGACAACCAGGCATGCAAATGAGAGCAGACCAATTAGTGATAACAGATCTCGCAAAATAACTTTGCGGCACTTTGCCATGCGGTTCACTAAAGACAGACCCTTTTGCTAGTTTTTCCTAAAGTAAACGAAGTTGCATGGCATTAGTGTCAATCTCAATACCGTAAACAATTTGGCATGTGGCAGGAAGACATCTCTTGGTCTTATTTAATGGGATGCACATCTCTTGAGCAAGATTCTCGAAAGAAAGCAAGGAATTGAGACAAGTGGGCTCATTATAGAACCAACAAAGATGAAATCGTCGAGCAAATGAGTGACGTTGACAACATTGAAATGTGACTGCAGGATCCACTGCAGGGCACGACTGAAATGTTCGAATGTCTGGCAACTAACTGCTGAACCCATAGGGAGCACTTTGTCATGGTAGAACATTCCTTGCCAAGTGAACCCCAGTAATGGGTAATCTTGCGGTCTAATTGGAATGAGTCGAAACGCCTCTTGTATATCGGCCTTAGCAATTAAACAACGAGGACCGCATGACATGACTAGCTCCACCACCCTGTCTAATGATTCATATTGGACAGTTGTAAATTCCTTTGATGTATAAAAATTAATGGAATCACCTTTTGGAAATGACAGATCGTGAATAAGCCGGAATTTACCAGGATCATGTTTGGAACTAATCCAAGAGGAGAACTTTGGAAATTGGGGAAGGGTATTTCCTGAAATGGACCAGCAACACGACCTAAACTAATTTCATGGCGGAGTTTTTGCTCAACTATTGTTGCTGCCTGCAGTGCTGATTGGTGGTTACTCGAATGACGCATGCCCTGGGGACCATCATAGTGAATTGGGAAACCTGTGGAAAAACCCTCCAGTAAAATTGCAGTCTCAGCGGTGTCATACTGGTTCGGCAGCTGGCGTCCCGGCAGCAGCTGGCGCTCGTTTTCGAAGCTTTCCCGTCTGCGTTCTTGTCACGTGGACACGGCGTTTTTGTGGTGGCATCTGTGAAAAATCCAACGAAACACCGGAAAGTATTCAGCAAAACCAGTACAAATGCATCTGTGATTGAACCAAGACGCACTGACAATTGAAGTTGTAGGTAATTTTTGCTGTCAAAAATGTCCTAAATCCAGGTCAACTGTGATGGAAACAAAACACACTGACAAGCGAAGTATTGAAGTCGGAATAATTTGTCGCAGTCAACAACCTGTGACATAAAGCTAGGTCAACGGAGAGTGAACCAAAACACACTGACAAGTGATGTCGTAGTAATGTAGTGCTGTCAAGAAACATGTCACATAAACCCAACTCAATCGGTAACACACAATGTTATCCACACACATTGAACCAAGGCAGGTTGACATAAAGATGAAACATGCGGTACAGAAAGGGTATCATAGGAAGAACCCATAATATAAACAAGTTCTGGTACCTCGACAACTGGAGGCTGGCAATCGACAATTATATTCGAACCAGAACCTGTTTAAATAGCAACACAAATTCTGGTACCCCTCAATCACAGGGTTGTAACTCGAAAATATATATCGAACCAGAACTTGGTGTACACAGATGGAGGAATATCAGGGAACAGGCAACAAGCGGTCCTGAAAAAAGGGAATCATAGAATGATCCCAGTAGATATAAACAAGCTCTGGTACCTCGACAACTGGAGGCTGACAATCGACAATTGAAAAATCGAACCAGAACCTGTTTAAAAACGGTCAGTCAAACTCCGGTACCCCGCAATCATGGGGTTATAACTCGATTATGTAGGATCGAACCAGAGTTTGAGTGACATTAAGCCAGATCCAGTACCTCGCAAGCATGAGGTTATAACTCGGAAACGTAACTCCGACCCGGAAGTGGCTTAAAAGGAAGCGTAAATCATAAAATGGAGGTGGAAATGTAGTAAATAACGTACAGGTCACATGACAGTAGTAGAAAAAAAACAGATGGTGTATGTGTTTTTATTTTGTTTTTTTGGTTTATTTTTTTTAAAATTTTAATGTTAATTTATTGTTGTGAAACACAAGAACCGTGAAAAAAAAAACATCCATGCAAAAGACTTAGTTAGTATATAGAACAAGCATGAATTATCGTTGGTTGGAACACAGAACATTTTGTCACGCCTTACTGAGGAACAGCGCCGCCCCACGGATAGACCTGAAGTACAGCCGGTCCCCGGTTGGGCTGACATGGACTCCATCGTTGCAGACAAGGGATTTGTAATCTAACAGCATGCCGCGGTGCTTCCAGAAATGAATAGCGGGGAAAAACGATATTAAACGGCGCAATTCCGCATTAACCACATCGACCAAAACAGTATAACCGGGACGGAGAGAGTGTTTCAGTGCAGCGACGGTGTGTGCGCGATAGCCGGAAGGGGGTAACGATAGCAAAGTTGACAAATGGCCACTTTAGTAAACCCGTCGACGCGGACGAAATGTCGAGCGATGTTTAGAAGATCTATAGCCAGCTGCAGTGGTTCACAGCTGGGTCGGTTGAGATCATTACCACCGAGGGTAAGGATAGCCTTAGTGGCGTGGGCCTCGGAAATCCGCGGGGCAGCGTCGTTGACTAAGCCAAGATGGCCCCCCCGCGGGACACACCAGACAAAGAAAAGCGAACTGGGTCAAGTCCGCCATTGACAAGACCATGTGCGCGACAATATCTGTCGAAACGGGAGGCGAAACTGTCACCAATCAGTACGACACGAGTCTGATCCGATGGTGAAGCAGTACCGCCGGCAAGCCGATACATCGGTGATGCCATTTAAGCAAATGGGCGTAATTTACGCACAAAGAAAACGTCCCGTCACGAATATGGAATAAGGTCACAAGTAAAAACCGGGAATAAGTTCAAATCCGAAAAAGGAAACATCAATAAACGTACACAACAGTAATAGATGACATGGAACAAAGTCGTGCAACACACTGTCTCATAAACAGACAACTTAATATCGAATAAAACAGCAGAATATACGATACTAAATAAACACGACTCACTTTGTTCGATTCGGAAAAGAACTGGGGAAGTATGGTGGACTTTTCCCAAGATGCCCCGCACTGGGCCAGCCCACCAACTGGTAGGGGTGGAAGGCTAGAACTATTTTGGATTCACATTGTCAGGCAACACACAACAAACATAAATTTACTTTTGGTTATACCAAGAAGTTGTTATTTATGTCACAAAGTTAGGCAAGACGTTGAAAAAGAAAGAGTAAGTAAGCTACTAAGTATGAATATACGTGTACATCACTGCACACATTTTTGTGGATATACGCATATTCAGACTTCGTTGCTTACTTACTTTTTGTTGGATATATTAAGTCACACGATTTACTTGTTAAAAACAACTTATGGTAAAGACAGTGTGACCTTGAGAAGTCAACAAGTCTTCAGTCCTCCACGCGAAACCTTTACAAAGTGTACAAAGACTCTCAACAGTGACCTAATTGTCCAGGTAATATGCAGGAGGTGTCCACATAAAGGGGTGACGAAGTAGGTATTTCGTGAGCCCTAAATGACGAGTACAGATGCACCGAATAAGCCGTAGGTTGGGGAGCAGATGGTGTTATTTAATGATGCTCGAAGTGATGAAATTAGGCTATTTTGTTTGCCTCAAGGTGAATGTATTTGGACGTTATAGGAGAAATGTTAAAGACGACAAACCGCGCCGAAATAAATACGGCACAGGCCTGGTATCGAATATATACAAAATATTTATTAAACATCGCAAAATGAGAACTCTTCGGCTGCCCAATTCCTCTCGTCACAGTGAATCGGCTGCCCCTGAGTGTGCTGACCTGAGCCATGGTTCTACTAGGCGGGCAGGGGAAGTACCATTGTAAAAGTAGATGCCTTAAATGTCATGCATTTGCTAAATGGCCGTAATAATTAACACAGAACAGTGAGTGGATCGCCCCAGGTCAACAAACTCGCGTGCATTACTAAATACTGGGCGCTCTAGTGAGCGGTAAACAAGTATCGCGTGCGTGTTAGCACTCACGTCACTTGCGCTCTAGTGAGGCCACGCGACCACTGGCAATTAGTGCGTCCTTGCAGTGATAACGCTGGACAAACAGAACGCGGTCTCTTGGCAGAAAAGCCACATTGGTTATTGTTGCACTTTAAACCAGGACTGTGGCGTGACTGGTGTTCCGGATGTATGTATTTTTACGACAGGGACATTATGTTACGTTGTCTTGGGTGGTGGCTACTGGTATAGAGTGTCGTGGACCAGTGGGGGTTGGTTGGATATCATCCACGTGGAAGAGGCTAGTGGCGATTGTCTTTTAACATTTACGTCAGTGTTTTTATTCAAGCACAATTACTTCCACCCAAGCGGGACTTTTCTGCCCTAAGAGGGGTAGAAAGGGGAGTGCTGTGTGAAGCACAAGGAGGCCATGAAATTAGGTGAGGTGAAATGATGAACTTCCCAAACTCCGATGTCACGGCCGCGCGGGATGACAGTAATGTGAAGGTGACTGCAGAGTCGGACGGTTTTGGGAAGACTCAAAGGTGCAATGGGATGGTGTTTTTCCCCCAGACTATCCTCGTTCCCTCCTTCTGAGTGTCTACTGACCAGCTACACTCCGGCGTGTGGACTTAAACTATTGATATATTATAGGCATGAAAACAAATAAACATAACATTAATAAAATACATTTAAACGTTTATCGCCATAATATGCCTTAACGGGCAACTGTTTTTTATTTGGCAACATTTATTTGAGGATGGCAGGAGTTTCAATATGTTGGCAAACAGCTGTTGAAAATAACACGTCCAGTAAAGGTGAACATAAAGGCTCTGTGGCGCAGTGTTTAGAGCATCCAGGTCTCACTCGAAAGAACCCGAGTACGAATATCATGCTCTCGGACCGAACCTTGAGCAAGTTCGTTCATGTAATGTTGCTCGAGTACACGCGGGTTGCCGTGCACCGCATGCACCGCGTGCACGCACACGTAGTTAGTAAATAGTTTTATTTTCGACGGGGATGGAACAAGGAGTTGTGCGGGATTGTTTGTGTGCATTTGTGTATTTTCGCGCGTGCGCGCGTGTGTGTGCGTGCGTTTCCGCTTGTGTGAGTGCGCTCGTTCGGTCGCTTGCTTTATTTTATTGGTTCGTTGGTTTGTTCGTTCGTTCGTTCGTTTGTTCGTTCATGCACGTGCCCGTATGTTGTGTGCCCTAACAACAATCAATATATCCTAAAAAAACCTTAGCTCCTTCTGAATATGTGTATTGCTATAACTCACCTGTGTTATTGCCATTTCATCCCTTCCTGTTCCCCGTCACGTGACGCCAGTTGGTCGGTCTTGTGATGCGCATCAGGAGAAAAACCCGCCTTTAAGACAATACGTTATTAAGGAGCTTTTTCGAAATACAAAAATAGCAATCAGTATATCACTGAAAACACTATTTCCGTGGTACGTTGGCAAACAATTCCAGGTAGTGCTTGCCGGTGTTGATACTTTTCATCATACTATATTACCGATAAGAAGACAAATCGATTTCGTACAGCCACTTTGGTGTATGAGCCAGCTCACTGTGTGGTGTTAACGAAAGAAGACGCAGAGACAAGACGCATTTGTGGTCACGCACTGCGCCGTGTTGGCGAATAAGCATTGCAATAACTCGTACTCAGTTGTCAATAATGAGTTGCAATAAATCCCCTTATAATTGCTTCGTCCTTCAGTAAAAACATGGACATAAACAGTGAGGTGACAATCTAGAACAACTAACACACACACGCGCACACACGCGCACACACGCGCACACACGCGCACACACGCGCACACACGCGCACACACGCGCACACACGCGCACACACGCGCACACACGCGCACACACGCGCACACCGCAGCACACGCGCACACGACGCGCACACGCCACACGCGCACACGCACACGCACACGCACACACGCACACGCACACGCACACGCACACGCACACGACACGCACACGCACACGCACACGCACACGCACACGCACACGCACACGCACACGCACACGCACACGCACACGCACACGCACACGCACACGCACACGCACACGCACACGCACACGCACAGCACACGCACACGCACACGCACACGCACACGCCACACGCACACGCACACGCACACGCACACGCACACGCACACGCACACGCACACGCACACGCACACGCACACGCACACGCACACGCGCACGCACACGCACACGCACGCGCACGCGCACGCGCACGCACGCGCACGCGCACGCGCACCGCGCACCGCACCGCACCGCACGCACCGCACGCAGCACCGCACCGCCACGCCACGCCACGCACCGCACCGCACACGCACACGCACACGCACACGCACACGCACACGCACACGCACACGCACACGCACACGCACACGCACACGCACACGCACACGCACACACGCACACGCACACACGCACACGCACACGCACACGCACACGCACACGCACACGCACACGCACACGCACACGCACACGCACACGCACACGCACACGCACACGCACACGCACACGCACACGCACACGCACACGCACACGCACACGCACACGCACACGCACACGCACACGCACACGCACACGCACACGCACACGCACACGCACACGCACACGCACACGCACACGCACACGCACACGCACAGCACACGCACAGCACACGCACACGCACACGCACACGCACACGCACACGCACACGCACACGCACACGCACACGCACACGCACACGCACAGATATACTATATATATATATATATATATATATATATATATATATTATATATATATATATTTTTAGATTAAATTATCATAAATTTATATATATATATATATATATATATATATATATATATATATATATATATATATATATATATATATGCATTAACATGTTGCTATGAATGTAAAATTCTAATGCATAATATATATATATATATATATATATATATATATATATATATATATATATATATATATATATATATATATATATATATATATATATATGCATTAATATTGTCGATGGATTTGGGAAGAATTCTAAAAATGCACTCGAATGTGTATTACAGCCGAAATAGTCGGAATTTAAACCAGTGTTGTGAGGTAATTTCCACTAACAATAAAATGTAGGGAACCGAAGTATTATACTGTCGTGATTTCTCGCTTCAGATCTGCTCAGATTGCATTGAAATCAGGACAACATCAGTTTGTACGAGGCGTAAGTGAAATCGCACAATGCGCCTCGTCTCGCGGTGATTATGACAAGCACCGATTCCGACAAATAGCGGTGGATTTGACGCGCTGACGACCGCACCGTGCCATTAATAAACGCCGGACGACCGACCGAACGTCGCATGCAAGCCCGCCGCTGATTGGTCACCGCCGGTGCGCCGTGGTACGAAATTAATCATGTCCGTGGTGCGCGTGGCGCCGGCCAATGACACGCGCCGTATCAACTCGCTCGATCAATTGCTGAGCGCGGGCATAATGCTGAAGCATGCGGCCGCGCCTAATATGCAAGCGCCCCGCGAGCAGAACGGACGAGGCGCGGTCCCAGAACATGAGGCGATGCAACTGGCGAGAGACGATGCTGTGCCGGCCGTGCCAGACGTCGGCGCTGGGACGGGCACAGACGGCCGCGTGAACGGCGCCTACACGTGCCCCGACACCGAGCTCCCTCGGCCCGCATTCAGCACTCCGAGCCGCTACCCGTTCCTCGTCGGCACGGACCGCTGGGCGAACGGACGGACGCGCGCGGACAAGACGAAGCCGTTGGACCCACTGACGACGACGCTGCCGAGATCGCCGTCGAGGCACGACAATCTGGATAGCCCGGCGCCCGGGGTGCAGCTCGTCAACCGGCGTCGGACGGACGTCGCGACGCCGACGCTGACGACGACAACGACAACGGCGCCCGATGGGGGACAATACACGCTGCTGCAGACCCCCACTCGGCTGCAGTCTCGCGACGGCAGCACGATCTCTGACATCGGGGTGGACTACATGAAAGTGAACGGCGCCATCAAGCCGTTCAAGCAGCTGCAGAAGCCGACGTCGACGCAATCTCTGCCCGCGTCGTCTCAGATGAGCGGGACGTCATCGGAGGACTGCGGCATTGCCCTCGTCGGTCTGCACTCCGACTACCCGAAGTACACGGAGGAGAAGCCGGCGGCAGAGCGCGTCGACAGTAAGCCCAGTTTCGGATATCGGCTCGGAAAGCGCAAGACGCTCTTCGAGAAACGCAAGCGCATCTCGGACTACGCGCTCGTGTTTGGCATGTTCGGCATCGTCGTCATGGTCATCGAGACGGAATTGTCGATGGCGAACGTCTACGAAAAGGTCAGTGGTTGGCATTTCCGCTATTGCGCACGGTTCGATATTGGCAGTCGGGTTGCGTCATGCGTACGCTCGCCGAGGTCACGCGAGAACGTGCGGGCGTCACGTGTACGACGGATGGCGGTTCGGTCGTCGTCGCGTATCGCGGGAAATGCGTGGCGACAATGGTGCCATCTGTCGAGTGGAATACGCATTAGCACATGGACGCTGTTGTGTATTTGGGAAACGGGCGGCGCGTTGGTTGTAAGGTATTCGCGACCATGTCTGGTCATTGTAATCCTGCGGGTGGAAGTCCGATTTATCGCTCAAAATCTACAAAAGTCCCACACCACGTCCGTTGAACCAACACAAACAAATAAGTCCTTTTCATGTTATGTGTGAATTCGTGATCACTCAGTATCCATAATTTTATATTCCGTTGTCTATATAATATTTAATCAAAAATGCCGTATTCCGATATAGAAAACGACTTGTCATTATATCAGAAGGAAGGAAACTCGGTCAACTTATATCGACTCTACCCCACTTTCCCTCCCTTGTAAGTACCTCCCGCCGTTCCGACATGTTTGTACGCCGATCGCGTTCCCGGGAATTGGGTTTTACCTGCGGCAGCTGTCGGCGGGACCGCGGATAGCGCAGATGTGCGTCAATACGAGCCCGAGGAGGGATGGGGCGGCCCAAAATACCGACCCGGCTAACGAGTGACCTCGTGCCGCTGAACCCGTCAGCTGTGCCGCTGACAGCCGCTCGTGGGAGACGTACGACCATAACACTTAACACGTTCCTCCCACTGCACCTCTCTAGTTGAAACACACGTCATGTACCTCGCGTATTGCACCTCTCTTGTCCTGAAACACACGTCATGTACCTCGCGTATTGCACCTCTCTTGTCCTGAAACACACGTCATGTACCTCGCGTATTGCACCTCTCTTGTCCTGAAACACACGTCATGTACCTCGCGTATTGCACCTCTCTTGTCCTGAAACACACGTCATGTACCTCGCGTATTGTACCTCTCTTGTCCTGAAACACACGTCATGTACATCGCATATTGCACCTCTCTTGTCCTGAAACACACGTCATGTACCTCGCGTGTTGCACCTCTCTTGTCCCGAAACACACGTCATGTACCTCGCGTATTGCACCTCTCTTGTCCTGAAACACACGTCATGTACCTCGCGTATTGCACCTCTCTTGTCCTGAAACACACGTCATGTACCTCGCGTATTGCACCTCTCTTGTCCCGAAACACACGTCATGTACCTCGCGTGTTGCACCTCTCTTGTCCCGAAACACACGTCATGTACCTCGCGTGTTGCACCTCTCTTGTCCCGAAACACACGTCATGTACCTCGCGTGTTGCACCTCTCTTGTCCTGAAACACACGTCATGTACCTCGCGTATTGCACCTCTCTTGTCCTGAAACACACGTCATGTACCTCGCGTGTTGCACCGCTCTTGTCCCGAAACACACGTCATGTACCTCGCGTGTTGCACCTCTCTTGTCCCGAAACACACGTCATGTACCTCGCGTGTTACACCTCTCTTGTCCTGAAACACACGTCATGTACCTCGCGTGTTACACCTCTCTTGTCCCGAAACACACGTCATGTACCTCGTCTACTGCACCTCTCCTGTCTCAACACCCGCCACGTATCTCGTCTACTGCACCTCTCCTCTCTTAACACCCGCCACCTACCTCGTCTACTGCACCTCTCCTGTCTCAACACCCGCCACGTATCTCGTCTACTGCACCTCTCCTGTCTCAACACCCGCCACGTACCTCGTCTACTGCACCTCTCCTGTCTCAACACCCGCCACGTATCTCGTCTACTGCACCTCTCCTCTCTTAACACCCGCCACCTACCTCGTCTACTGCACCTCTCCTGTCTCAACACCCGCCACGTACCTCGTCTACTGCACCTCTCCTGTCTCAACACCCGCCACGTATCTCGTCTACTGCACCTCTCCTCTCTTAACACCCGCCACGTACCTCGTCTACTGCACTTCTCCTGTCTCAACACCCGCCACGTATCTCGTCTACTGCACCTCTCCTCTCTTAACACCCGCCACGTACCTCGTCTACTGCACCTCTCCTGTCTCAACACCCGCCACGTATCTCGTCTACTGCACCTCTCCTCTCTTAACACCCGCCACGTACCTCGTCTACTGCACCTCTCCTCTCTTAACACCCGCCACGTATCTCGTCTACTGCACCTCTCCTGTCTCAACACCCGCCACGTATCTCGTCTACTGCACCTCTCCTGTCTCAACACCCGCCACGTATCTCGTCTACTGCACCTCTCCTGTCTCAACACCCGCACGATCTCCATCTCTTAACACCCGCACGTATCTCGTCTACTGCACCTCTCCTGTCTCAACACCCGCCACGTATCTCGTCTACTGCACCTCTCCTGTCTCAACACCCGCCACGTATCTCGTCTACTGCACCTCTCCTGTCTCAACACCCGCCACGTATCTCGTCTACTGCACCTCTCCTGTCTCAACACCCGCCACCTACCTCGTCTACTGCAACACCGGTCATACAACATGTGTGCGCCGTGTCCACACCTATAGTCATCCCAGCTACACTTATATTCTAATGTGTACGTCCGTGTAGCTGAATATCCCTCAAACGCCAGTTTTCAACAGACATATATTTCGGTTCCACAAAACGCCTACTGTACGTACAGTGTCTACAGGTTGTAGCCACTATGCGTGGTTAATGAGCTGACAGAATGATTAGGATGGATTATTGAACTCAAATGAAGCACTCATGCTAGGCCTTTTCTCCGAAGTCTGGGCTAGCAGAAAGCACTGGCGTGCAATGGAGTATTACAGCCAAGAGTAGTTGCAGTCGGTCAACATTTTCCCTCGCAGCCACTTACAACCGCGCGGTCTACACTTCCTGGCACAAGGCTACAGAGGAGCTACACAAAAACATCCGTCCATGGTATGTCTGGCACAGTTAATCCACAACCATCCACAACGATGTGACGATTGTAAACAAACCACAACCGTTGACAATTTGCGTTGATTGTAAACAAACCATGACCGTCCACAAGTTGAGACGATAGTAAACAAGCATGACCTTCCACAATACTGCAACAGTTGTAAAAAAAAAACATCCACAACGCTGCGACGATTATAAACAAATCACAACCATCCACAACGCTGCGACGATTATAAACAAATCACAACCATCCACAACGCTGCGACGATTATAAACAAATCATAACCATCCACAACGCTGCGACGATTATAAACAAATCATAACCATCCACAACGCTGCCACGACTGTAAGCAAACCACAACCATCCACAAGGCTGCCACGACTGTAAGCAAACCACAACCATCCACAAGGCTGCCACGACTGTAAGCAAACCACAACCATCCACAACGCTGCGACGATTATAAACAAACCAAAACCATCCACAGGTTGCGACGTTTGTAAATAATCCATGACTTTCCACAATGCTGCAACAGTTGTAAAAAATTCCACAATGTTGCAACAGGTGTAAATAAACCATGACCATCCACAAGACTGCGACGATTGTAAACAATCCATGACCTTCCACAATGCTGCAACAGTTGTAAAAAGTATCCACAAGACTGCGACGATTGGTAAACAATCCATGACCTCCCACAACGCTGCAACAGTTGTGCAAAGTATCCACAAGATTGTAAACAATCCATGACCTTCTACAATACTGCAACATTTGTAAAAGTATCCACAAGGCTGCGACGATTGTAAACAATCCATGATCTTCCACAATGCTGCAACATTTGTAAAAGTATCCACAAGGCTGCGACGATTGGTAAACAATCCATGACTTTCCGCAATGCTGCAACATTTGTAAAAGTATCCACAAGGCTGCGACGATTGGTAAACAATCCATGACTTTCCGCAATGCTGCAACAGTTGTGCAAAGTATCCACAAGCTGCGACGATTGGTAAACAATCCATGACCTTCCACAATGCTGCAACAGTTGTGCAAAGTATCCACAAGGCTGCGACGATTGTAAACAATCCATGACCTTCCACAATACTGCAACATTTGTAAAAGTATCCACAAGGCTGCAACGATTGCAAACAATCCATGACCTTCCACAATGCTGCAACATTTGTAAAAGTATCCACAAGGCTGCGACGATTGTAAACAATCAATGACCTTCCACAATGCTGCAACAGTTGTGCAAAGTATCCACCAGACTGGGACGATTGTAAACAATCCATGACCTTCCACGATACTGCAACAGTTGTACAAAGTATCCACAAGACTGCGACGATTCTGAACAATCCACGACCTTCCACAATACTGCGACAGTTACAAAGAACCACCCACAACGCTGCGACAGTGGTAAACCATGCAAGATCGTTCACAAAGCTGCGACGACTGTATCGCGCCAATTTATTTATATCAGCAGCTATCGATAGAAAATCGCCTACTTTGTAACCTAACTGCGTCAGATTAATTTCCAGTACTCCCACAGTTTGAGTTATGTTACGATGTCGGGTGCTTCGGTATCACGACCAATCACTCATTCCGTCCTACGTTCTGACGATTTTCTAGCCACTTCCTGCCGGCGGCGACTAGTTACGCTATGACGTCATTACGTCATTGCGTCACGCTATTATCAGCTAACGCCAACGAAAATAGCATTAGCATTCCTCACGCGTGGTGCGGCAGCATATTCGGTGTTTTCAAGCGCCAGAACCCATCGTGCCGTAATATCTGGGCTAAACACGAACGGACCAACAGTGGCTGCTATAAATAGCACCGGATGTTTACGTTTTGTGTTACTGACGCAACCGTGCGCGATAAACACAGCTACTGGTTTTTAGTTTATCCACATTTCAGCAGTGCCACATCTGTAATCCAGAAGCCAGGCAATGCCTGGGGTGTGTGTCTGTTAACTAATGATACTTCATACGTATGTTTTCTAGTAAATATAAAGTACCAATTATTTCAAGATGTGTAACTCGACATACGGAGACAGGCAATGACGTTATCGACTGATCGCAGCGCCCCAAGTGGCTACACTGTATACACGGTGGGCGTGGTTTCCGATATTTTTCCAGGTACGATTAAATTTATAAATGGCATACTTTAAACCGACGGTTTGCATAATTAGTTCATGTAATATAAATACATTTAAACATATCTTTTTGCATGATGATGCACCAATATTAAATTATTAAGGATTTTCTACTTTTATAATGTAAAATAAATAAATAATGATTGGAATTTATTAACAGACCGGCTCCTACGACACCGGATAGAATTATTGAAAATTCTTCCGGTGTTGAGGTAGGTAGTGTTGGCTAATTTTGGCCGTACCAGTGAAGGACATTTTAAACTTAAATTTTTCGTGATATCATTCAGCATTTTTTTCACAGTCGCATGATATTTACAGAACAATGCCACAAACACATAACTACTTCCCTCCAAGCGAAACACCTCAACGGAGAGTGCGAACGCATCTACACTCTCTCGCAACCCTCCTAGGTTGCGGGCCTGCCTATAACTACGTCAATCAACCAAACCCTTAGCCCACCTCTGCGAGCATAATCGCCGCTCTAGTACAACCAGGCGGTGTTACACATGTGACTAGATAACAAACTCAAACATCGCTCTTGCGAGACATCACAATTCCCGCCAAAACACATGATTGCAGCGTGCGAAGCGATGGTACACGTGTAAGTTGGCACTGCTGACAACAGGCCAGATAAACAAACTCTCGCCGAGCGCCTGGTATTCCGTGCCAGGTTCTCTATTGCCCGTTGACGTTTTCGTACCCGTTTATGTCAGTGACATCATCACCGCTGACGTTATGACGTACCCCGGTGACGCCAAGTGAGGGATCATTCATTCCCCACGTGTATGGTCAAATCAATTATGGGTAACTTGTGATGTTAGACCGGTAGTGTGATGTCAGTTGTGAAACATTTGTATACATGCATACATACATACATATATACATACATACATACATACATACATACATACATACATACATACATACATACATACATACATACATACATACATACATACATACACATACACATACACATACACATACACATACACATACACATACACATACACATACACATACACATACACATACACATACACATACACATACACATACACATACACATACACATATAAATACAAATACAAATACAAATACAAATACAAATACAAATACAAATACAAATACAAATACAAATACAAATACAAATACAAATACAAATACAAATACAAATACAAATACAAATACAAATACAAATACAAATACAAATACAAATACAAATACAAATACAAATACAAATACACATACACATACACATACACATACACATACACACATATACACATACACACATACACACATACACACATACACACATACACACATACACACATACACACATACACACATCACACATACACAACACACAACTACACACAACTACACACAACTACACACAACTACACACAACTACACACAACTACATACAACTACACACAACTACACACATACATACATACACACACATCCATAATAAACCAACTACCATATACCAAATGTTACGAAACAAACCAGTACTATCTGACAGATATTGACGCGGTATAACCTTGCTGATAAAATACGTCTCTGGACGGGGAAAACAAACTAACGCGTTTGGTGGAAATACCTGTCAGAGCAGGTAACCACGGCAACGGCAGGAAACGAAATGCGAAACTACATCGACCAATGAGAAAGGTGTGCTCAGAATATGCCTACTTCCGCCTGACACCGAGGAAGGCAAATTAGGCAATGCTTCCGCATGTGTAAATTCGTGCGATGAATCTAATGAACATCGGATTTACAAATAAGTGCCCGCGTCTTAATTTTTCAGTGTGCGAACATATTAACACAATCACCAGGTAGCGTAACGCACGGCCTAAACCTCCAATAAATATGGTTCCAGAGTTCAAGACTGAATATGCCTTTTCCCATGCATAGTATTTAGTTGGTTCAACTGATATTCATACAATACGTTGTACCATCGTGAACATTCATTGTAATGATAATCTCTATGACACGTTGTACCATCGTGAACGCTCATCGTAATGATAATATCTACAACACGCTGTACCATCGTGAACATTCATCGTAATGATAATCTCTACAACACGCTGTACCATCGTGACCATTCATTGTAATGATAATCTCTACAACACGCTGTACCATCGTGAACGTTCAGTGTAATGATAATCTCTACAACACGCTGTACCATCGTGAACATTCATCATAACGATAATCTCTACAACACGCTGTACCATCGTGAACATTCATCGTAACGATAATCTCTACAACACGCTGTACCATCGTGAACATTCATCGTAACGATAATCTCTACAACACGCTGTACCATCGTGAACATTCATTGTAATGATAATCGCTACAACACGCTGTACCATCGTGAACATTCATCATAACGATAATCTCTACAACACGCTGTACCATCGTGAACATTCATCGTAACGATAATCTCTACAACACGCTGTACCATCGTGAACATTCATCGTAACGATAATCTCTACAACACGCTGTACCATCGTGAACATTCATCGTAACGATAATCTCTACAACACGCTGTACCATCGTGAACATTCATCGTAACGATAATCTCTACAACACGCTGTACCATCGTGAACATTCATCGTAACGATAATCTCTACAACACGCTGTACCATCGTGAACATTCATCGTAACGATAATCTCTACAACACGCTGTACCATCGTGAACATTCATTGTAACGATAATCTCTACAACACGCTGTACCATCGTGAACATTCATTGTAATGATAATCTCTACAACACGCTGTACCATCGTGAACATTCATTGTAATGATAATCTCTACAACACGCTGTACCATCGTGAACATTCATCGTAATGATAATCTCTACAACACGCTGTACCATCGTGAACATTCATCGTAATGATAATCTCTACAACACGCTGTACCATCGTGAACATTCATCGTAATGATAATCTCTACAACACGCTGTACCATCGTGAACATTCATTGTAATGATAATCTCTACAGCACGCTGTACCATCGTGAACATTCATCGTAATGATAATCTCTACAACACGCTGTACCATCGTGAACATTCATCGTAATGATAATCTCTACAACACGCTGTACCATCGTGAACGTTCATATTAATGACGTACATATAACACCCTATGCTACCGAGAACTTAAATCTTAATGAAATCCATGTAACATATTGTACCAACATGAACTTTCATCTTAATGATACCCATCCAACACGTTGGACTATTGTGAACTTTCAACTGTAAACAGTTCGATGATGCAATAAGTAAAATAAGCTCACTTACCTACATACTCCACCACAGCACTGCAGTTATTGGTTGACTAATTAAATTTAACATTTATCTAAAATTTCACACACCAATCGATATATGCCAAATTTATGTTTTAAATAATATTTTCCATTTTGAAGGTTAAATGAAGGCTGCTATCTGCCTACAACACAACGGTTATCGCGCAGATTTTCGATAGGATTAGCGAAACCAAATTATATTCTTGCTTGGCCTTGTCATCGACGCGTAGACTAATAAAAACCACGGTCACGCGATAAAGTAAGAACACATTATAGCTGCGCACAGTAGCCGGGGAATCGATACTGACAACGGGATGAGACCTGTGTTTCGCCGTGTAGACGCTACAATGTTTTCGCAAATAACGCAATATTCCGGTCGGCGCCGCGTATATATGTAGCCGTGTTGCAACCTCCAGGCCCGGCGGATCAGTCGCCGACTGTTTTTATCTCAGTAATGACTCAGACGTAACGACGCATGCGCTATATCAACAGTATTTAACGCGTCGTTAATTCTACCTGACACACGAGTGTGTCGTGTGATGATCACGGTCACGCCTTCATCCCGCGCCTCCATCCCGCGCCCTCTGACATCCTCTTCCTCATCTCCCTGCTCCTCTACCTATATCTCCCCTCCCACGTACCCCACTCTCTCCCTATTTCTTTCACATTCTCGTCACTCTTTCCCTCTCCACACTTTACCGTGATATTACCTCCCACATCTTTCCACCTCTCGCGTTCCCAGTCTTTCGTATGTTCCTGTCTCCCTGTACGGCGTCTGGCTTTCCTCCTCTCCCCGACTCTTCCTCTGTATCTTTCGTTCCATAGTTGTCTCCCCGTTCCCTGTCAACCTAGTTTCTCTTTCTCTCTTTCTTTCTTTCATATTCTCTTCCTCACGTCCTTTATTTTTCTCTTCATATAATAATCTCCCGCATTGTCTTCTCCCCTCTCTTCCTCTCACATCTCTCCCCTTCCCTTCCCTCTCCATCTTTTCGTTCCCCATATCATCCGTCCGTTCTTCTTCTCTTCCTTTCCCAATATCTTCCTCCCTATCAACGTCTTTCCTGCTTTTTCTTCTCTCTCTTCATCTCCCTCCCTTTCTCTTCTATTCTTCCTGCTCGTTCTTCTTCTTTTTCTCTCTTCCTTCCCCCTGTTTTCTCCCTATATCCCTGTTTGTCCTTATGTCGACTACTTATTGGTATGTTGCTTTCTGTCGTTGTTTCTATCGTCCTACTTCGCGTCGGTCGACATGTTTGATCTGAACTCTTTCGTCTCTTTCAGTCATCCTTCTACTCGATGGCGATGAAGTCTCTCATCAGCGTGTCGACGCTCGTCCTGCTCGGCCTTATCCTCGCCTATCACGCCCTCGAAGTCCAGGTATGTGTCGTCACGTAGGCTACGTCACGTAGTCTGAGAAACAGATCAGGTCACGATAGTTTTGCATTATAGTTATACGTATGCAATTCACTTTATTTCAGACAAAGCTATTTCCCTCCTCCTCGTCCTAGACAGTGGCAGTCGTAATGGGTCATTTAGTCGCCACACCTGCACAATCTGGGGCGCTTTTTTGTGTGCCTGCCAGGTGTGGAAATGTATATGGACAGCTGTGGTAAATGTATTTATGTCCATTTAAAATGCAATGACATACACACGGCTTGAAAACCCGAACTGTGTATGTACAGTTATTTAACATTTATTATAGATGTGATTCACATTCTTCTGGATCAATGAGGTTTGAACGTAGTTAATGTGGCCGTGTTTTGATATTATATTGCTCACGTACATCAACAAACCACCTCTAACTTACTTAACAGTACACACTCGGCAATATATATATATATATATATATATATATATATATATATTATATATATATATATAAAATATTAATATTTGCCAGACATTTATGTTTCTGGCGACCCGCATTTTGTTGCGCTCCGATAAGACTCTTAGATGTTTCCCGACACTAAATAAACATACACAATCAACGACCATTGTGCACGAGAGTCTACTACATTGAGATCAATATACGGTAAGCCGCTCTTTTGTGCTTCAACCACGGCGCACAAATTGTTCGGACGAAAACAGACTCGCGCCGTACACACGGACTCAATACTAGTTCATACAATCACGTCAATATAACTGTGTTACTGCCGAGTTAATGTTCCGGACTGATCTAGAGCAATAGCAAACGAATGTCTCGCTACAGTACTTGATAAGCCAACATCTCGCCGCCGCTCCGCTGGGCGGTATATTGGGTATGATTACAGAGTGAGTTTAACGGGTGGGTTCTGATTGAGTTAGTGTGTGAATCAACCGAGAGGTTCTGATTGAGTTCCGGCCTAACGTTTGCTGTCTGCGCTCGATAAGTAGGGGCTAAGTGGCTTGATTAAACGGTGTTTACTAGGTGAGTAAACATTGTTAGTGTCCAGGTGTTATACACTCATTCGGTGGTTGTAAATAGAGTCTGACATAGCACGTTGCTTAACACTCTATATCATAAATCGGCATGACGCCAATCTAACGACAAACGATGACTAGATCCGTACGAATGCACCGCTGGCTTTACAGATGTAGTGAAACAGAATGACACATATAATTTATGGACACACACGTAAAAAAATGCACCGAGTACACTTTAACACGAGTTAGCGTTCTAGACAACATCAACATCTTCTAGACATGTTCGGTGTGTGAAGCAACACTACTGCAAAAATCAACCCGCTCATACGGTCATTGATCAAACCATCTGGCACACAATCTGGCAAAGAACGTCGGTCTTGGTTCATTGAACTTCTGCAAAACCGATCTCATTATTTTATCGATATATTGGCTGCGTCTGGGTCGGTTTTTGCAGTAGTATTTTTCGCAGAATCAATACAAGGAAATGGAGCAGCGAGTGTGTCTGGATATCTGAGCACTGTGTCAGTCCAGAAGCTACGCGCGTCCTGTAATTGTCTACGACGTTGCCGCTATGGCATAATGATTCTACAACTGGCGACCACACCAAGGTTTAATTGAGCCGTTTAAACAAGGTTATGCGAGTTTTTACCGTAATCAGTATAACTCAATATGCACAACAACATTGGTTGCAGTTTCAGTCAGAAGGAACATAGTTGCTTTCCTGCGTGATTTATTTCTGGAGCATTCAGAAACCAGATAAAACGTAGTTAAAATAACTGGACGACACGGTACAAAAAGTCATCAGCGGCATGAAAGATAACGGAGTATAACATATAAATATATTCAACCAGTGCTTCCCGCAGCAAAGATTGCTATGTGTAATTACAGGTAGTCACCATTCTGTGATTGTAGAATGGTATAGTAGCAGCAGCAGTAGTAGTAGTAGTAGTATAGTAGTTGTTGTTGTAGTTATTGTAATAGTAGTAGTAGTAGTAGTAGTAGTAGTAGTAGTAGTAGTAGTAGTAGTAGTAGTAGTAGTAGTAGTAGTAGTAGTAGTATAGTAGTAGTAATAATAATAGTAGTAGTAGTAGTAGTAGTAGTAGTAGTAGTAGTAGTAGTAGTAGTAGTAGTAGTAGTAGTAGTAGTAGTAGTAGTAGTAGTAGTAGTAGTAGTGATTTCACTTGCCAAGTTAACAATGATTTGCTAATCTATTACTGTACCATGTAAGGCGGCATAACAGTAGATGCGACTACATGAGCGTGATGAGATGATTGATCGGTAGTGACGACTAATGATAACATCAACTGTGAATCACTGACAACGCCCATGGCACGGCACATGGACGTACCAGACCTGCCGTTGTGACTGTGTAGTAGCGGACGATGTCAGACAAGCGTCATCACCGAAGCCGAAGATGTTCTCACGGGTGTTTCATCTACTACTAATAATAATAATTGTAAAACTTCTATAGCGCCTAATTGCTTAAAAATATTCATGCTCAGAGACGCAACAAACAAAATCATTTAGCTAGTCATACAGGGACAGGCAAGAGTCGTGACTGGAGCATGGAATCGACGAACTTCTATGGTGGAAAAACAATTTCAACAAATATCTTTTCAATTTCCTACGAAAGGTGTCTATAGTTTCAGAAGATTTAATCGCATTAGGGAGTTGATTCCAAATTGTTGGCGCAGCCGCAGAAAAAGCACGTTTGCCAATAGTCGGATAAGTTTTAGGAACAGAATGATCTAAGGGTTTCCCTTCGCTATCAGTCTCTTGCTTCAAGGAGAGCGTGGAAAATGTCCATTCTTTGAGATTTGTCAAACACGGTCTTTCCTCTGTTGGTTCCTCCTTGACGTTACGTTGGTTCCTCCTTCATGTTACGTTGGTTCCTCCTTCACGTTACGTTGGTTCCTCCTTCACGTTACGTTGGTTCCTCCTTCACGTTACGTTGGTTCCTCCTTGACGTTACGTTGGTTCCTCCTTGACGTTACGTTGGTTCCTCCTTCACGTTACGTTGGTTCCTCCTTCACGTTACGTTGGTTCCTCCTTCACGTTACGTTGGTTCCTCCTTCATGTTACGTTGGTTCCTCCTTCACGTTACGTTGGTTCCTCCTTCACGTTACGTTGGTTCCTCCTTCATGTTACGTTGGTTCCTCCTTCACGTTACGTTGGTTCCTCCTTCACGTTACGTTGGTTCCTCCTTCACGTTACGTTGGTTCCTCCTTCACGTTACGTTGGTTCCTCCTTCACGTTACGTTGGTTCCTCCTTGACGTTACGTTGGTTCCTCCTTCACGTTACGTTGGTTCCTCCTTGACGTTACGTTGGTTCCTCCTTCACGTTACGTTGGTTCCTCCTTCACGTTACGTTGGTTCCTCCTTCACGTTA
>JAODUO010000508.1:210000-212500 GCA_025642075.2 Ridgeia piscesae
GACGTCGACGCCGGGAAATGAATACGGGCAGACAGGTCAAATGTTCATTTTTACCTGCTCTGACCAATCACTTCAAAATACACGACGGCACTGACACGGACCGACCAAAGCAGTCTTACGCATATACACGCTGGAGCGTGCGCACGATAATATCTCCCCCGTGAAGCCGATATGTATTTCCGGTAGCGGTCTCCTGTACTGACGTGACCGACTGGCGCCGCCTAGAAGCGGTGCTTTGATTTAGGCGAAGCCGTAGCGCCGTGAAATTAGCAGACAGTGCAAGGCACGCCCGTAATTACTAGATCATTTGCACGCAGACTAAGCTATCGTTAATTCGACGTGTCACATACATAACTGTTAACTTGTATACACAGCCCACCTGTAGGAACACGTGGTTTGCTTGCAGTAATCAGGACGTTATGGATTATGCATATACAGTTTAAACGTGCATTCGAACAAACGGGTACATCACCGTACATGTATGTACGGCTAGACGAGTCCGTATACATGTATTTGCGTATATGATTTCTCAACACTACGTTGGCATATATTGTATTGGCCGTTGGAATAATCATCGACAAATGCCAACAAATGCCGGCGAACGGTTCTGGATCTCGTGGGTGTCTCCCGGAGTATTGTCAACATCTGAGACTTCCGGGGTAGAAACAACTCTCCAGAATTTTCGTTTCAGAATTCCAAAATCGAATTCGAAAGGACGAATTTTTGACATTCACGAAACATCTGCCAAAAGCTACCTCATTTTCATTTTATCTCGAATATCCGGGATTTTAAAACTGAAAAGTTGGTAAATATGCCACCATGAAGCGCCACCAAATGTAGCCAATAATACTTTTAAATAGTATATAATATTATCGTATAGACTTAAATAATTCCTTTCAAAAAATTATATTGGTCTTGTGATGTAGTTTTAGTTGGTAATCTTCAACTTTGCCAGGTTATTGAGAGTAAAGTATCGCTATACTCTATTTATCACGAATCGCTCTGTGCTGATCACCGAGTTACCTCCACAAATATAGATAGTTCGGGCAACTAGCAAAATACAGATCATTTGGTGTTTCCAATAATTCATTGTCCTATATAAATATGGCTTTAATGCCATTGGGCAGTTACCAGAAACGCTCTTTAACAAGTGACGTCGACGAAAACTCACTATTCACAATAGCGGCGACCAAGCGAGTAACTGCTATGACATTTGTCTTTGCAATGACATAATATTTTGCAAGTGTGACATTTATAGATAATGCTGTGACATTTCTCGACGCCACTGGTATTTGTATCATTTGTTGGCAGCAACTGTCAGTCCGGATGTTTTGTG
The DNA here is from genome assembly GCA_025642075.2 of Ridgeia piscesae. Taxonomy (NCBI): domain Eukaryota; kingdom Metazoa; phylum Annelida; class Polychaeta; order Sabellida; family Siboglinidae; genus Ridgeia; species Ridgeia piscesae. The sequence goes on from JAODUO010000508.1 coordinate 211,337, forward strand.
TGAACTAATGCAGACATTTACATCACCAAGGTTACCCCGCTCAACCAAGCACAACCTCCACGCATATTGTATCGCTTATGCTCCATACTCCCACACGTGTATGTTCGTCGAAACTCATCTGTTCGTTGCGCAGATTCGACGAATGAAACACGTGTGGTCGCGGCTCTATACACACCCTGTGCATACGTCACACGGACTATTTCTGCTGACAGCTGCTCCAGGGCTGTGCTCGAGTGCCACGGAGAAAACGGTCTCGGCCAGACGCCATCACGGCAACCCACACACAGCGATCGCTGTACAAAGGGCGGGCGATCTTTCGAGCAATTCCACATCTCTTTCAGTTCATTAAGGATGTGTATGTCACCTGCTGGCGCAGTGTGTCTCGGGACACAGGCGAGAGGCGATGGGAGAGGTGTGGTTCTTGCGTAATACTGTTTCCGGTCGTCAACAACCTCGATACTCGATTTATTATTACGTACGCTTGAACGCCCGACGCCGACTACTGAGGCAGTTACTCATCCACACGGTGATGAAAATGCTATAGGCAATTCACTCGAGTGATGCGGCAAATGTGTTTAGTCAAGAACCAGGCCCAGAGCGGCCGAGCAACGTGTGAGAGGCCGCGGGGCCGACACACGCCTGGCTCACGCTAACAGTTCCTGGCCAGCAACAGCGCCCACTCCGTAGGGAACACACATCATGTCTCCACAGCGTTCTCTCTCCTCTCCTCTCCTCTCCTCCCTCTCCCTCTCCCTCTCCCTCTCCCTCTCCCTCTCCCTCTCCCTCTCCCTCTCCCTCTCCCTCTCCCTCTCCCTCTCCCTCTCCCTCTCCCTCCTCCCTCTCCCTCTCTCTCTCCCTCTCCCTCTCCCTCTCTCCTCTCCCTCTCCTCCTCTCTCCTCCCTCTCCTCTCCCCTCTCCCTCCTCCCTCTCCCTCTCTCTCTCCCTCTCCCTCTCCCTCCCTCTCCTCTCCTCTCCTCCCTCTCCTCTCTGCCTCTCCTCTCCCTCTCCCTCCTCTCCTCTGACCTCTGACCTCTGACCTCTGACCTCTGACCTCTGACCTCTGACCTCTGACCTCTGACCTCTGACCTCTGACTCTGACTCTGACTCTGACTCTGACTCTGACTCTGACTCTGACTCTGACTCTGACTCTGCTCTGCTCTCGCT
>JAODUO010000508.1:215000-250000 GCA_025642075.2 Ridgeia piscesae
ACTCCATTCCGTACATCCATCGAAACAGCATTGGGTCAGATCTTTGTCTAGAACCTTGGCATCACAGAAACTGCGTATACACACCAGTTTTGTGCACTATCGCGTGAGTGATGTGACAGGCAAGCCGTTGATTGATAGGCTGATATTTTGGTTTTTTGTTGTTGGTGGTGAATCATTCTGTCGGTCGTCGACTCCTGGAGAGATCCTCAGAGTGCCACGCTCATGCACCGACTCCATTGCCGAGTCGTTGTTTGACATTTCACGGCTGTTTCATCCGTTCAAGTGCAGCGCCTGGAGAATGGGACTCGATGGTTGACTTCGACCTCACCAGGCAGTGACAACTGCAGTGTTGTGTGAGAGACGCATCCATTTGTTCGTAACGCGTACACACGTCCTAGCTGCTGATCCGTGGGGTAACGGATAACAACCACCGAAAGTTGATAACGGCGACTGTCATTCGCTGCAACGAGGCGAGTCGCGATTGCACATTTCGGCCATGTTGGTTTTCATTATTCGCCATACACAGATACAGTCATGTTACACTCACAAACATATATATATATATATATATATATATATATATATATATATATATATATATATATATATATAGTCGCTGTTACGGTTCCTTATCATCATATGTGACTACCACGAAGCTTTAGGCTTTTAGCGCCACGACACGGTGAAGGAGAATAACATCCACTCCACACGATTTCACACGAAACGCCGAAATAAAACTCTCGACCATCCCGTGACTACCAGCTCGTGGCATGTTGGCGAGCATTCAGTCTTACATACCTCCTATATTTATTTGTGCTTTCAGTCGCTAGGAAGGAAGTGTAGTTAACACTTGGGAACATGGCACGATTACACGAGAAGAACTGCGTGGACTCACAATCATGTCCAACGGACATCATAGTGCTAAAGTACTAAGATCCAAATAACTTCAACACCGTTGCTAAATAAACTATGCAACTGCATATTAGTGTCCCATGGGACCGCTAAACATCCGAGAGTTTTCTGGGGTCAAATATTTGCAATAGCGTCCCATGGGACCGCTACAGATCCCAGAGTGTTCTGGTGTCACATACTTATATTAGTGTCCTATGAGACCGCTACATATCCGAGAGTGTTCTTGTGTCAGAGACTTACATTAATGTCCTATGAGACCGCTGTAGATCCAAGAGTGTTCTGGTGTCAGAGACATATTAGTGTCCTATGAGACCGCTACAGATCCGGGAGTCTTCTGGTGTCAGAGACTTATATTAATGTCCTATGAGACCGCTACAGATCCGAGAGTGTTCTGTTGTCAGAGACTTGTATTAGTGTCCTATGAGACCGCTACAGATCCGGGAGTCTTCTGGTGTCAGAGACTTGTATTAATGTCCTATAAGACCGCTACAGATTCGAGAGTGTTCTTGTGTCAGAGACTTACATTAGTGTCCTATGAGACCGCTGCAGATCCAAGAGTGTTCTGGTGTCAGAGACTTATATTAGTGTCCTATAAGACCGCTACAGATCCGAGAGTGATCTGGTGTCAGAGACTTATATTAGTGTCCTATGAGAACGCTACAGATCCGAGAGAGTTCTGGTGTCAGAGACTTGTATTAGTGTCCTATAAGACCGCTACAGATCCGAGAGTGTTCTGGTGTCAGAGACTTATATTAGTGTCCTATGAGAACGCTACATATCCGAGAGTGTTCTGGTGTCAGATACTTATATTAGTGTCCTATAAGACCGCTACAGATCCGAGAGTGTTCTGGTGTCAGAGACTTATATTAGTGTCCTATAAGACCGCTACAGATCCGAGAGTGTTCTGGTGTCAGAGACTTATATTAGTGTCCTATAAGACCGCTACAGATCCGAGAGTTGTCAGAGACTTGTATTAGTGTCCTATAAGACCGCTACAGATCCGAGAGTGTTCTGGTGTCAGAGACTTGTATTAGTGTCCTATAAGACCGCTACAGATCCGAGAGTGTTCTGGTGTCAGAGACTTATATTAGTGTCCTATGAGAACGCTACATATCCGAGAGTGTTCTGGTGTCAGAGACTTGTATTAGTGTCCTATAAGACCGCTACAGATCCGAGAGTGTTCTGGTGTCAGAGACTTATATTAGTGTCCTATGAGAACGCTACATATCCGAGAGTGTTCTGGTGTCAGATACTTATATTAGTGTCCTATAAGACCGCTACAGATCCGAGAGTGTTCTGGTGTCAGAGACTTATATTAGTGTCCTATAAGACCGCTACAGATCCGAGAGTGTTCTGGTGTCAGAGACTTATATTAGTGTCCTATAAGACCGCTACAGATCCGAGAGTTGTCAGAGACTTGTATTAGTGTCCTATAAGACCGCTACAGATCCGAGAGTGTTCTGGTGTCAGAGACTTGTATTAGTGTCCTATAAGACCGCTACAGATCCGAGAGTGTTCTGGTGTCAGAGACTTATATTAGTGTCCTATAAGACCGCTACAGATCCGAGAGTGTTCTGGTGTCAGAGACTTGTATTAGTGTCCTATAAGACCGCTACAGATCCGAGAGTGTTCTGGTGTCAGAGACTTATATTAGTGTCCTATAAGACCGCTACAGATCCGAGAGTGTTCTGGTGTCAGAGACTTGTATTAGTGTCCTATAAGACCGCTACAGATCCGAGAGTGTTCTGGTGTCAGAGACTTATATTAGTGTCCTATGAGAACGCTACATATCCGAGAGTGTTCTGGTGTCAGAGACTTGTATTAGTGTCCTATAAGACCGCTACAGATCCGAGAGTGTTCTGGTGTCAGAGACTTGTATTAGTGTCCTATAAGACCGCTACAGATCCGAGAGTGTTCTGGTGTCAGAGACTTGTATTAGTGTCCTATAAGACCGCTGCAGATCCGAGAGTGTTCTGGTGTCAGAGACTTGTATTAGTGTCCTATAAGACCGCTACAGATCCGAGAGTGTTCTGGTGTCAGAGACTTGTATTAGTGTCCTATAAGACCGCTACAGATCCGAGAGTGTTCTGGTGTCAGAGACTTGTATTAGTGTCCTATAAGACCGCTGCAGATCCGAGAGTGTTCTGGTGTCAGATACTTGTATTAGTGTCCTATAAGACCGCTACAGATCCGAGAGTGTTCTGGTGTCAGAGACTTGTATTAGTGTCCTATAAGACCGCTACAGATCCGAGAGTGTTCTGGTGTCAGAGACTTGTATTAGTGTCCTATAAGACCGCTACAGATCCGAGAGTGTTCTGGTGTCAGAGACTTGTATTAGTGTCCTATAAGACCGCTACAGATCCGAGAGTGTTCTGGTGTCAGAGACTTGTATTAGTGTCCTATAAGACCGCTGCAGATCCGAGAGTGTTCTGGTGTCAGAGACTTGTATTAGTGTCCTATAAGACCGCTACAGATCCGAGAGTGTTCTGGTGTCAGAGACTTGTATTAGTGTCCTATAAGACCGCTGCAGATCCGAGAGTGTTCTGGTGTCAGATACTTGTATTAGTGTCCTATAAGACCGCTGCAGATCCGAGAGTGTTCTGGTGTCAGAGACTTGTATTAGTGTCCTATAAGACCGCTACAGATCCGAGAGTGTTCTGGTGTCAGATACTTGTATTAGTGTCCTATAAGACCGCTGCAGATCCGAGAGTGTTCTGGTGTCAGATACTTGTATTAGTGTCCTATAAGACCGCTACAGATCCGAGAGTGTTCTGGTGTCAGAGACTTGTATTAGTGTCCTATAAGACCGCTACAGATCCGAGAGTGTTCTGGTGTCAGAGACTTGTATTAGTGTCCTATGAGACCGCTACAGGTCCGAGAGTGTTCTGGTGTCAGAGACTTATATTAGTGTCCTATAAGACCGCTACAGATCCGAGAGTGTTCTGGTGTCAGAGACTTGTATTAGTGTCCTATAAGACCGCTACAGATCCGAGAGTGTTCTGGTGTCAGAGACTTATATTAGTGTCCTATGAGAACGCTACAGATCCGAGAGTGTTCTGGTGTCAGAGACTTGTATTAGTGTCCTATAAGACCGCTACAGATCCGAGAGTGTTCTGGTGTCAGAGACTTGTATTAGTGTCCTATGAGACCGCTACAGATCCGAGAGTGTTCTGGTGTCAGAGACTTATATTAGTGTCCTATGAGACCGCTGCAGATCCGAGAGTGTTCTGGTGTCAGAGACTTGTATTAGTGTCCTATAAGACCGCTACAGATCCGAGAGTGTTCTGGTGTCAGAGACTTGTATTAGTGTCCTATAAGACCGCTACAGATCCGAGAGTGTTCTGGTGTCAGAGACTTGTATTAGTGTCCTATAAGACCGCTACAGATCCGAGAGTGTTCTGGTGTCAGAGACTTGTATTAGTGTCCTATAAGACCGCTACAGATCCGAGAGTGTTCTGGTGTCAGAGACTTGTATTAGTGTCCTATGAGACCGCTACAGATCCGAGAGTGTTCTGGTGTCAGAGACTTGTATTAGTGTCCTATAAGACCGCTACAGATCCGAGAGTGTTCTGGTGTCAGAGACTTGTATTAGTGTCCTATAAGACCGCTACAGATCCGAGAGTGTTCTGGTGTCAGAGACTTGTATTAGTGTCCTATAAGACCGCTACAGATCCGAGAGTGTTCTGGTGTCAGAGACTTGTATTAGTGTCCTATAAGACCGCTGCAGATCCGAGAGTGTTCTGGTGTCAGAGACTTGTATTAGTGTCCTATAAGACCGCTACAGATCCGAGAGTGTTCTGGTGTCAGAGACTTGTATTAGTGTCCTATAAGACCGCTGCAGATCCGAGAGTGTTCTGGTGTCAGAGACTTGTATTAGTGTCCTATGAGACCGCTACAGATCCGAGAGTGTTCTGGTGTCAGAGACTTATATTAGTGTCCTATAAGACCGCTACAGATCCGAGAGTGTTCTGGTGTCAGAGACTTGTATTAGTGTCCTATAAGACCGCTACAGATCCGAGAGTGTTCTGGTGTCAGAGACTTGTATTAGTGTCCTATAAGACCGCTACAGATCCGAGAGTGTTCTGGTGTCAGAGACTTGTATTAGTGTCCTATAAGACCGCTACAGATCCGAGAGTGTTCTGGTGTCAGAGACTTGTATTAGTGTCCTATAAGACCGCTACAGATCCGAGAGTGTTCTGGTGTCAGAGACTTGTATTAGTGTCCTATGAGACCGCTACAGATCCGAGAGTGTTCTGGTGTCAGAGACTTGTATTAGTGTCCTATAAGACCGCTACAGATCCGAGAGTGTTCTGGTGTCAGAGACTTGTATTAGTGTCCTATAAGACCGCTACAGATCCGAGAGTGTTCTGGTGTCAGAGACTTGTATTAGTGTCCTATAAGACCGCTACAGATCCGAGAGTGTTCTGGTGTCAGAGACTTGTATTAGTGTCCTATGAGACCGCTACAGATCCGAGAGTGTTCTGGTGTCAGAGACTTGTATTAGTGTCCTATAAGACCGCTACAGATCCGAGAGTGTTCTGGTGTCAGAGACTTGTATTAGTGTCCTATAAGACCGCTACAGATCCGAGAGTGTTCTGGTGTCAGAGACTTGTATTAGTGTCCTATAAGACCGCTACAGATCCGAGAGTGTTCTGGTGTCAGAGACTTATATTAGTGTCCTATGAGAACGCTACATATCCGAGAGTGTTCTGGTGTCAGAGACTTATATTAGTGTCCTATAAGACCGCTACAGATCCGAGAGTGTTCTGGTGTCAGAGACTTATATTAGTGTCCTATGAGAACGCTACAGATCCGAGAGTGTTCTGGTGTCAGAGACTTATATTAGTGTCCTATGAGACCGCTACAGATCCGAGAGTGTTCTGGTGTCACAGACTTATATTAGTGTCCTATAAGACCGCTACAGATCCGAGAGTGATCTGGTGTCAGAGACTTATATTAGTGTCCTATGAGACCGCTACAGATCCGAGAGTGTTCTGGTGTCAGAGACTTATATTAGTGTCCTATAAGACCGCTACAGATCCGAGAGTGTTCTGGTGTCACAGACTTGTATTAGTGTCCTATAAGACCGCTACAGATCCGAGAGTGTTCTGGTGTCAGAGACTTGTATTAGTGTCCTATAAGACCGCTACAGATCCGAGAGTGTTCTTGTGTCACAGACTTATATTAGTGTCCTATAAGACCGCTACAGATCCGAGAGTGTTCTGGTGTCAGATACTTGTATTAGTGTCCTATAAGACCGCTACAGATCCGAGAGTGTTCTTGTGTCAGATACTTGTATTAGTGTCCTATAAGACCGCTACAGATCCGAGAGTGTTCTTGTGTCAGATACTTATATTAGTGTCCTATAAGACCGCTACAGATCCGAGAGTGTTCTAGTGTCAGAGACTTATATTAGTGTCCTATGAGACCGCTACAGATCCGAGAGTGTTCTGGTGTCACAGACTTATATTAGTGTCCTATAAGACCGCTACAGATCCGAGAGTGTTCTGGTGTCACAGACTTGTATTAGTGTCCTATAAGACCGCTACAGATCCGAGAGTGTTCTGGTGTCAGAGACTTGTATTAGTGTCCTATAAGACCGCTACAGATCCGAGAGTGTTCTTGTGTCACAGACTTATATTAGTGTCCTATAAGACCGCTACAGATCCGAGAGTGTTCTGGTGTCAGAGACTTATATTAGTGTCCCATGAGACCGCTACAGATCCGAGAGTGTTCTGGTGTCAGAGACTTATATTAGTGTCCTATAAGACCGCTACAGATCCGAGAGTGTTCTGGTGTCAGAGACTTGTATTAGTGTCCTATAAGACCGCTACAGATCCGAGAGTGTTCTGGTGTCAGAGACTTGTATTAGTGTCCTATAAGACCGCTACAGATCCGAGAGTGTTCTGGTGTCAGAGACTTGTATTAGTGTCCTATAAGACCGCTACAGATCCGAGAGTGTTCTTGTGTCAGAGACTTGTATTAGTGTCCTATAAGACCGCTACAGATCCGAGAGTGTTCTTGTGTCACAGACTTATATTAGTGTCCTATAAGACCGCTACAGATCCGAGAGTGTTCTGGTGTCAGAGACTTATATTAGTGTCCCATGAGACCGCTACAGATCCGAGAGTTGTCAGAGACTTGTCTGTTGTGGAGACTCCTAAGTCGACGGTCGTATCGGGACACGGGTCTCTGTTAACACTCGTCGATACATCTACACTCGATAAGAATCCCGCCACTTGGGCCGTGTTCTCGCTAAGTAGCACTTTAGCCGCTGGACGTGCCGGCCATATCTGTCATATTTGTGGCGATGATTCTGTAGGGTCCCGTGTTGTGACGTCACAAATTGTGTAGTGACGTCGGAACCAACCGCTGTAATGGCGCAAATAAACTACACCATCGCACAAACTATCACGCTGACCTATTTTGAAATAGGCGTATGATTATATATATATATATATATATATATATATATATATATATATATATATATATATATAGGCACACCGGTATATAAACATACTAATGTCACGCAGTTGTCAAGTTTTCTATTCATCAACGCTACTTATATCGGTATTGACTTGATACTGATCCAGCAATTGCTACTGATATGATATTGGTACCACTTCATATATTCGCATTATACAAACAGGACGAAAAAATCAAATATTTAGCCAAATGCGTAACGTTGTGTGCCGGACTTGGAAACACAGCTCGATAGTAAAATGTGTACAACTTTGGCGAAGCTGTTGATCAATGGGAAGTCGTTGGTTATTTGGCTCTGCACCAGGCCACCACGCACGCTACATAGCCGAACGGGTTACGGCGATTAATTTTACACGGCCAATCGTAAACACTATTTATTTTATTTTGAAATGTTTTTCCTAGTTTGAGGAAGTGCATCACCTAAATTGCTCAATGCACGTACGGCACCGACAGTTTACGTCAACAGGCTAACAAACCGTGAATGCGCATGCGCGTTGACATTCTGAGACCGGAAACAAACGGAGACGTTGACACAGGTTTACCACACAGGCGGCTTCTCGGATAACATCAGCAACCACCTGAGCACACATTTCTCAGCCTCGCGCCTGTTGTAATGTCTCACCGACGGACTTCATTAGAACACAGCTGCCGCCGGCGGCAGATCGGCGCAGTGGGTCTACACGTCGTCAGAGCATCGCCCGCTCCACGCAGAACACAGCTCCGTTGATCCGTCGCTGGGTGAAGTCCAAACTATCGGTCTATTCCGCTCACTTTGCGATTCTTTCTCATTCACCCCCGTCCTGCATTGTTCATCATCTCTTGGAATATCATTCCTGCACGCCTCTGGCGCCGTATTTTCATCTAATTTAACATGTTTCTCTTGTGACTCTCTTTTATCCCATGCCATTTTTATTTTATTTTTCTCATACATTCTCCGTAGAATATAGTATACACCTGCTTCAAATTGCATACCTCATAATTTTAAATGTCGTTTGTTTTCAGTTACATATTGCAACGCGTCTTGTATTATGTTTCTATCAACGTTAGTCGTTCTACAGACGTCAACGTTAATCGTTCTACAGACGCCAGCAGCGTCAGTCGTTCTACAGACGTCAACGTTAGTCGTTCTACAGACGTCAACGTTAGTCGTTCTACAGACGTCAACGTTAGTCGTTCTACAGACGTCAACGTTAGTCGTTCTACAGACGTCAACGTTAGTCGTTCTACAGACGTCAACGTTAGTCGTTCTACAGACGTCAACGTTAGTCGTTCTACAGACGTCAACGTTAGTCGTTCTACAGACGTCAACGTTAGTCGTTCTACAGACGGCAGCCGATCTGTAGCACGTCCGGTTAGAAACCATTCTAGACGCTCGAGCAGGAATCGTTTGTTAGCACTGGTGGGCAGATATTCATTAAAAGATTACATTGCTGTTTGGTATAAAGAACTTGTGACCAGCCTTACCGATGCAAGGTTTGGCAGATGTAGCCCAGGTATCTTTTGCATCTGCCATTTGCGCAGTGTTCCCCGAAGCCGCAAGGCGCGCTTGTAAAAATAACGCCGGCATACGGTTATTTCTAGAATAATTCGTTCAGACAGCTGATTGGATACAGAAATGTCAGAGAGGAGTCCCTTTGTTGTGTACGAAAGTGGTATCTCGTATTGTCGGCACAACAACCGATAAGTTGTCACGGGCTTCAGCAGATATATTGTTGTTGTGCAGGGTTCCAATCTTATGTTTGTCTTAAAATACGGCTTAGTTATTTGTGTGCAATTACTGCTGCACGCCTGCAGTTTGTATTTCCATAATCGAGCTACCGTGCAATATCGTGCGGAGACTTATATTGCACACGCACTTAAGTATTCTAGGACAACGTGCACGTGCCTGACAACTCATTAAGATAGGGTGCGTATGTGCGTGCGTGTTCACATATATGCGTGCGTGTGTACATACATACATATATTATATCGACACATCTACCTACCCCCCCCCACACACACACACACATCACACACACACACACACACACACACACACACACACACACACACACACACACTCATTCCCCCACATACTCACTCATTCATACAAACACGCAAACACGCACACACGCACACATGCACACACGCACACACGCACACACACACACGCACACACACACGCACACACACATACACATTATACACACGCATATATAACCAACCAGACACACAACACACACACACACACACACACACACACACACACACACACACACACACACACACACACACACACACACACAACACACCACACACACACCACACACATGCACACACAAACACAACACACACGCACGCACGCGCGCGCGCACACACAGTGACAGAAAGAGTCACAAGATGTGTTTTGCTTTTACCATTCACCGTTGACCAAATTGCGACTCAAATTAATAATGAATGCGTCATGTGATACTGAAATAATCATGTATTCTCCGAAGCTGCACGTGGTCGCGTGCGGTGCGCGCTCTGTTCACGCGCATTAGCGACGCAGATCGCCCGTCGAGTCGCGCTATTTTTCACGTCGTTCGCTATTGATCAGCAAAACCGTCTGTCGTGACACCAGACCGTGTTGACAGGCGCCTGGCGTGAGGCCGTGTCACATAGCCCTTTGTTGACGGCACGAGTACTTCGTCTCGCCGCTGTGTGTAACAGGACCGACTCACTTCCGCTACGCCGGAAACGCCCGAGGGTTGCGTGACGTCATCCGGCATTGTCGTCTCTCTCTGCGTAGCCCGGCCAACCAGACGGGTGCGGTTATATTTGCCGCGATTTCGATTACGTAGACCGATATCCAGTCGAATATCATCTCGGTGTGTTTTAATCAGTCTCGCAATCTCGTTTGCGTTAAACGTTCGCGAGTTGAGTGGCGTAATCAGCCGAGATTAAATGATTGCTTTTCGTTTGTTATGCGTCGAATCGTCTGTTATTATCAGAAGTTGTTTTCACGACAGACATGACAAGGGAAAGGAGGCCGATAAATGCGCGACACAGTGACAATAATCCCAACCTTCGCGCGCATTTGTGCGTGTGTGTTTGCGTGCGTGTGTTCGTATATTTGTAGTTTCGTGTGTGTTTGTGTGTGCGTTTGTGTGAGTGTGCATGTGTTATAAACTTATGTTATGTTATAAACTTTCGAAATTATATATATATATATATATATATATATATATATATATATATATATATATATATATTGTGTGTGTGTGTGTGTGTGTGTGTGTGTGTGTGTGTGTGTGTGTGTTGTGTGTGTGTGTGTGTGTGTGTGTGTGTGTGTGTGTGTGTGTGTGTGTGTTGTGTGTGTGTGTGTGTGTGTGTGTGTGTGTGTGTGTGTGTGCTTGTTTGTGTTTATGTATGTGTGTTAGTGTAGTTAAATATCGGGTATATATGTGGCTTATGGATACGGTATGGATACGCGAGATAAACACCAAGCTTGCCTCTGATAATATAACAATGCGACATGTTACACATGCTGTCAGATACAACCATGACGACCTGTTTACGTATTATGACCTGAAACGTTTTATGAAGATTTGACAGTTTGGAAATCCGCTAGACCGTTCACGCGATATCACATCATCCGAACCGTTATTACCACATACCTAGAAATGAAATCACGTGGTTGCGCAAGTGACGTTATGAGAACATATATTGCATCTTTCAGGACCTTGTATAATTTTTTTAGCAGACACGCTGAGTTTCCCAATCATCTACCGTCTTCTCGTCACCGTAGGAGCTGGATCGTGGGTTGCCCCCAAGGAGACATATTGGTTGTTTTCTCTGACGTGAAATGAGCGGATGTGACGTCATTACGACGCACATCGCAGTTGATTTAGACCGTAGACCGTTATCACATCTGCATGCAATACACTTTAAGCATGTGTGCTGCTGTTGTTCACATTCGCACCAGTTGAACTATCAAAGATATTCAATCACTTTCCGACGGGGTCAGAATGTATACCCCGGCATTATGTAGGAGTTTGAAGTAAATACCAGATTGTTTATGGGATACGGTCGTCGAATCAGAATTAGTTACCATTTTTTAAGCATGAGTTAGGTTTGAAGATGTCAGTGTACGCGAATAGTCTGGTTTCCTCTCTTAGTTACCTGAGCAATACTCGACATAGTAATTCCTTCGCACCGAGCAAACAGTCGCATGTGATGCACATCCTCCTATTCCTTAATCCTGAGTGGACGAGTATACAACTGCCACTCGGCTTTCTGTTACTAACTTACCGAGTTAACACTAGTTTTGCTATTCAGACGTAAGATAATATAGATTGCGACAGCTCGGATGTGTGTGTGTGTGTGTGTGTGTGTGTGTGTGTGTGTGTGTGTGTGTGTGTGTGTGTGCGTGTGTGTGCGTGTGCGTGCTGTGCGTGTGCGTGTGCGTGTGCGTGTGCGTGTGCGTGTGCGTGCGTGCGTGTGCGTGTGCGTGTGCGTGTGCGTGTGCGTGTGCGGTGCGTGCGGTGTGCGCGTGCGTGCGTGTGCGTGTGCGCGTGCTGCGCGTGTGCGCGTGTGCGCGTGTGCGCGTGTGCGCGTGTGCGCGTGTGCGCGTGTGCGCGTGTGCGTGCGGTGCGTGGCGTGTGCGGTGCGTGCGGCGGTGCGTGTCGTTGCGTGTGCGTGTGCGTGTGCTGGCGTGGCGTGGCGGTCGTGTGCGGCGTGGCGTGTGCGTGTGCGGCGTGTGCGGGCGTTGCGTGGCGTGCGGCGCGGCGGCGCGTGCGCTGCGCGGCCGTGCGCGGCGCGCGCGGCGGCGGCGCGGCGTCGGTGCGCGTCGGCGTCGGGTCGGCGCGGCGTCGTGCGGTCGGGCGTGGCGGTGCGTGTGCGTGTGCGGGGCTGGGCGGCGGGTGCTGGCGTGTGCGGTGGCGGGGCTGTGTGCGTGTGGCGTGTGCGTGGCGTGGGCGGGTGCTGGGCGGTGGCGTGTGCGGGCGGCGGGTGGCGTGGCGTGTGGCGGTGGCGTGGCGGTGTGCGTGGCGTGGCGTGGCGTGCGCTGCGTGTTCTGTTCAGGTGTGCGGTGGCGTGTTGCGTGGTGCGTGTGTGTGTGCGCGTGTGCTGTGTGTGTGCGTGTGTGCGTGTGTGCGTGTGTGCGTGTGTGCGTGTGCGTGTGGCGTGGTGCGGTGGCGTGTGTGCGTGGTGCGTGCGTGCGTGTGTGCGTGTGTGCGTGTGTGCGTGTGTGCGTGTGTGCGTGTGTGCGTGTGCGGTGTGCGTGTGTGCGTGTGTGCGTGTGTGCGTGTGTGCGTGTGTGCGTTGGCGTGTTGCGTGTGTGCGTGTGTGCGTGTGTGCGTGGTGCGTGTGTGCGTGTGTGCGTGGTGCGTGTGTGCGTGTGTGCGTGTGTGCGTGTGTGCGTTTGTGGTATGTGTGTGTGTGCTGCGTGCTGCGTGTGCGTGCGTGCGTGTGTGCGTGCGTGCGTGCGTGCGTGTGTTATTTAGTTTTGAAGTAATCATATTGTGAACTACTAAACTGGTGATATAAATACTACTATAAAACATAATATAGATGATTTCAACGACACAAACACGTACGTATCTATATAAAGTGTCGGCAAATCGAAGGCCACACACTGCGTACATTTGTAAAAAGAGTAGAAGTTACAGGCGGAAAGTAAACAAATACCCTTCATGTAAAGTACTGATATGTATTTTCTTTATAACACTGTGCGAAAAGACATACAATTGAAAAAATGCACATACCGATTAAAAAGCTAAAAGGGGGGTTTTTTTTCTGTCCTATGCGTGGCTAAACACACTTCCGGTTTGTTCGCAGACGCATTTGCGCTGCCACGATTAAACCGGCCAGCAGAAGGGACCGCCTGAATACGTGTAAACGGAAACGACGGTAATTTCGGTTTGAAGACACGTCGGCCTGAATAACGACGCTGTGTGTTTGTTGCAGCTCTTCTCCATCGACAACTGCGTGGAAGACTGGCGGATCGCCATGTCTGCCCAGCAGGTGGCGCAGATCGTGACGGAGCTGGTGATATGCGCCATCCACCCCGTGCCCGGGAGCTTCTACTTCACGTGGACGACGATCCACGCAGACGGGGAGGAAGTGACGTCAGAGCGGGTACCCATCGATCTCATCCTGTCGCTGCCGATGTTCCTCCGACTCTATCAGATATGTCGGGTGATGTTACTACATAGTAAACTATTCAGGTGTGTAGTCCGTCCATCATATGTGTAGTCCGTCCATCATATGTGTAGTCCGTCCATCAGATGTGTAGTCCATACATCAGATGTGTAGTCCGTCCATCAGATGTGTAGTCCGTCCATCAGATGTGTAGTCCGTCCATCAGGTGTATACTCCGTCCATCAGATGTGTAGTCCGTCCATCAAATGTGTAGTCCGTCCATCAGATGTGTAGTCCGTCCATCTGATGTGTAGTCCGTCCATCAAATGTGTAGTCCGTCCATCAGATGTGTAGTCCGTCCATCAGATGTGTAGTCCGTCCATCAGATGTGTAGTCCGTCCATCAGGTGTGTAGTCCCATCCATCAGATGTGTAGTCCGTCCATCAGATGTGTAGTCCGTCCATCAAGTGTGTAGTCTGTACATCAGATGTGTAGTCCGTCCATCAGGTGTGTAGTCCGTCCATCAGGTGTGTAGTCCGTCCATCAAGTGTGTAGTCCGTCCATGCTGTCGTTGTTGCTACTTTTGTTGTTGCCTTTCTGTTGCAGATGCTACCATTATTACTATTATTTCTGATACGACTAATTGCTATTGTTTTGCTACATTTGTAGTTGGTTTTGCTGCTTCTAGTTTGCTATATATTAGCTAGTATTATACTAGGTTTCGTCTGTGTCGAGTTTTAGCCAAATACGTGGTCAATCAACATGAAAATATAAACATGTTCATACTATTATTATTAAGTATGTGGACTTTGAAAGAACGAAGAATTTTGTGTTCTACGTATCATTTACGTCGTACTCTAACACGTGTCGTCATCGTGCACCTTGCATTATTAGCCCAGTGTGACAGTCTTATACCTTATTGACGCCGTCCATACAACGTAACATGCCACGTTGCATAATTCAAGAGGTCAGTGTTGTGTTTCAGCGACACAACGTCACGTAGCGTCGGTGCTCTTAACCGTGTCGTGTGTTTCAGCGACACAACGTCACGTAGCATCGGTGCTCTTAACCGTATCATGTGTTTCAGCGACACAACGTCACGTAGCCTCGATGCTCTTAACCGTATCATGTGTTTCAGCGACACAACGTCACGTAGCCTCGGAGCTCTTAACCGTATCATGTGTTTCAGCGACACAACGTCACGTAGCCTCGATGCTCTTAACCGTATCGGGTGTTTCAGCGACACAACGTCACGTAGCCTCTGTGCTCTTAACCGTATCGTGTGTTTCAGCGACACAACGTCACGTAGCCTCTGTGCTCTAACCGTATCATGTGTTTCAGCGACACAACGTCACGTAGCCTCTGTGCTCTAACCGTATCATGTGTTTCAGCGACACAACGTCACGTAGCATCGGTGCTCTTAACCGTATCATGTGTTTCAGCGACACAACGTCACGTAGCCTCTGTGCTCTAACCGTATCATGTGTTTCAGCGACACAACGTCACGTAGCATCGGTGCTCTTAACCGTATCATGTGTTTCAGCGACACAACGTCACGTAGCCTCTGTGCTCTTAACCGTATCATGTGTTTCAGCGACACAACGTCACGTAGCCTCTGTGCTCTTAACCGTATCATGTGTTTCAGCGACACAACGTCACGTAGCATCGGTGCTCTTAACCGTATCATGTGTTTCAGCGACACAACGTCACGTAGCATCGGTGCTCTTAACCGTATCATGTGTTTCAGCGACACAACGTCACGTAGCATCGGTGCTCTTAACCGTATCATGTGTTTCAGCGACACAACGTCACGTAGCATCGGTGCTCTTAACCGTATCATGTGTTTCAGCGACACAACGTCACGTAGCATCGGTGCTCTTAACCGTATCATGTGTTTCAGCGACACAACGTCACGTAGCATCGGTGCTCTTAACCGTATCATGTGTTTCAGCGACACAACGTCACGTAGCATCGGTGCTCTTAACCGTATCGTGTGTTTCAGCGACACAACGTCACGTAGCCTCGATGCTCTTAACCGTATCATGTGTTTCAGCGACACAACGTCACGTAGCATCGGTGCTCTTAACCGTATCATGTGTTTCAGCGACACAACGTCACGTAGCATCGGTGCTCTTAACCGTATCGTGTGTTTCAGCGACACAACGTCACGTAGCCTCGATGCTCTTAACCGTATCATGTGTTTCAGCGACACAACGTCACGTAGCCTCGATGCTCTTAACCGTATCATGTGTTTCAGCGACACACCGTCACGTAGCATCGGTGCTCTTAACCGTATCATGTGTTTCACGTCACGTAGCATCGGTGCTCTTAACCGTATCATGTGTTTCAGCGACACACCGTCACGTAGCATCGGTGCTCTTAACCGTATCATGTGTTTCACGTCACGTAGCATCGGTGCTCTTAACCGTATCATGTGTTTCAGCGACACAACGTCACGTAGCCTCTGTGCTCTTAACCGTATCATGTGTTTCAGCGACACAACGTCACGTAACCTCGATGTTCTTAACCGTATCGTGTGTTTCAGCGACACAACGTCACGTAGCATCGGTGCTCTTAACCGTATCATGTGTTTCAGCGACACACCGTCACGTAGCCTCTGTGCTCTTAACCGTATCATGTGTTTCAGCGACACAACGTCACGTAACCTCGATGTTCTTAACCGTATCGTGTGTTTCAGCGACACAACGTCACGTAGCATCGGTGCTCTTAACCGTATCGTGTGTTTCAGCGACACAACGTCACGTAGCCTCTGTGCTCTTAACCGTATCATGTGTTTCAGCGACACAACGTCACGTAACCTCGATGTTCTTAACCGTATCGTGTGTTTCAGCGACACAACGTCACGTAGCATCGGTGCTCTTAACCGTATCATGTGTTTCAGCGACACAACGTCACGTAGCATCGGTGCTCTTAACCGTATCATGTGTTTCAGCGACACACCGTCACGTAGCCTCTGTGCTCTTAACCGTATCATGTGTTTCAGCGACACAACGTCACGTAACCTCGATGTTCTTAACCGTATCGTGTGTTTCAGCGACACAACGTCACGTAGCATCGGTGCTCTTAACCGTATCATGTGTTTCAGCGACACACCGTCACGTAGCCTCTGTGCTCTTAACCGTATCATGTGTTTCAGCGACACAACGTCACGTAACCTCGATGTTCTTAACCGTATCGTGTGTTTCAGCGACACAACGTCACGTAGCATCGGTGCTCTTAACCGTATCGTGTGTTTCAGCGACACAACGTCACGTAGCCTCTGTGCTCTTAACCGTATCATGTGTTTCAGCGACACAACGTCACGTAACCTCGATGTTCTTAACCGTATCGTGTGTTTCAGCGACACAACGTCACGTAGCATCGGTGCTCTTAACCGTATCATGTGTTTCAGCGACACAACGTCACGTAACCTCGATGTTCTTAACCGTATCGTGTGTTTCAGCGACACAACGTCACGTAGCATCGGTGCTCTTAACCGTATTACGTTCAACACCCGGTTCGTTCTGAAGACACTCATGACGATATGTCCAGGCACCATGCTACTCGTCTTCATGTTGTCACTCTGGATCATCGCCAGCTGGATGCTGCGAGCGTGCGAAAGGTAAGTTGTCATTGCTAGAGTCGTGTAGTGTGGCGTTGTTCAGTGCACGGTAGTGACGTGTGCACTGTGTAGTTTATACAATATGAGTTTTGCTGTAAGGGTTTTGTTTCTCACAGGAAGTGTATGAATTTGTAACAGTAGCCCGACAGTGTGGTTTCATGGGACAACGCCATTGGTCGATTTATACCATCTGCTCTTCCGGGTGTGCGCTATTTCGGATGGAAGGGAACATCGCGATGTGTTGATTTTCTTGTATTTTCTTTCACTTTGCATGCGTTGTACATGATCGTCGACGATTTAAATGTTTTGTCAGTTGGTGCTGTTACATACCGTATGGAATATAAGTTTTGAAGGTAAAAACCGGGTCTCAAAATTTGGTAGAAATACCGGCTCAATGGTGCACTGGTACCGGTTTACGGTACACAACTCTAGTCGTTATCCTCGAAATCTACCGCCACAGTAATACGTCATTGTACTACGTCATTGTACTACGTCATTGTACTACGTCACGGTACTACGTCATAGTACTTCGTCATACTATTACGTCATAGCACTACGTCATGTAGAAACACCTAGATATGTGCTGTGGATTGAGAGAACTTTGTTCGTTTAGTAGTAAGGTAGGATCTCAAAGAGCTTGCAGATGAACAAGTGATTCAGTTGGTGGCGTATTACTGGATTTTATGTTCAACTTCCGAAGAAAAAAATAGAGGAAGAGGCGTTCCGCTCTATCACAAAACGATAGATAGTAGTACGTCTATTTTGTCGCAATATGGAGCCGGCGTAAAATCGTGCTCAGGTAGGCCTCGACACAACCAAATCTTATTTAATTGTGATTCTGGAGGTTGGCATATATTTCAGCAAGTGTGATGGAATGAAACTGTAGAGTATGACAAATATCTTTCGTATACGTGCGAGTTTCGAGAGCGTACATAAAAAGCGTAGATGTTGATCAACTGCACTGGCAAATTCGCAAATCTACGATATTTCTTTCGTCACATTCTTCTTCTCTCGTATGTGTACTGCCTCCTACACTTGAACGGTGTCGTTCGTCAGCCACACATTGGTCGCCAGATCCAGCTGAGCGATGCCACTCTCTCCGCGTGGAGCACCGTAGAGAGGACCGTGGCTGATGATGCCGTCTGTTGACGCATACAAGTTGAGACGAAGCCGCACAGGTTTACACGAAGAAAATATGACAGTAACCATGGCCAACCTCACCCATGACGACAGGGACAACACGAAGAGAACAACACGTTGGTTGTACACCCCAACTGTACATGTTTATTGTAGAACGTCCACCTCCTGTTCGCTATCCACATAAAGTCACAATCTCAGGTCAGCAACCAACCCCTTTAACTGACGACCAGCCTTCTAGGTGATTTACCTACGTCGATTCCAGGAGACAGTTGGGTGCACGAGAGAACACTGTTAGACGACCCAGCTTGCGTATTCACGTGGACTAGCAGAAAGGCAGTTGTATTGTCTCCGACAGACGTGCGCCCCCACTCCGAGATGCCCGCTAAAACCGCACAGCCGCAGGCCGGCGATTGCAATAACGCAGACCCACATTTATTGGATTCCAGACGAGAACACTCGATGCGGTTTTGATATTCTGTTGCATAGTAACGCCACAAAAGTAATGTTAACGCCTATTTGCGCGAATGTCTTCGGCGATAAAAGGACAGCGGTAGCGGACGTAATCAGGAGTTTGAAACCCTAAGTAATGAACTTGGTCGCATTTCTGTGGTAGGTGACTTCGACTGATATGTCATTACGTTATGTTGTTTGATTTAAGAGATATACCAACGCAGTTTTTAAAGTTGCATTCTGAGTAAAACCATCATTAAAAAGTGTATTGTACAATCGTACAAGAGGAAACGTGTAAACTTATTTGATCACAAGGTCTACACTTGCTACTGCATACTATATCTCTCTGACGTGCGATTTCCCGAAGAAGATTGTCGTACATGTGAGTCATTTCTGCTGTAATGAGAACACACCAAGTAGGCCAAAGTGGCGATCATAATGCCTACCTATGTTCTAATGTGTTTCCCTCTATCTCTGTCTGCCTGCTCTGTCTCTGTCTCTGTCTCGTCTCGTCTCCGTCTCGTCTCTGTCTCTTCCTGTCTCTGTCTCTGTCTCTGTCTCGTCTCTGTCTCTGTCTCTGTCTCTGTCTCTGTCTCTGTCTCTGTCTCTGTCTCTGTCTCTGTCTCTGTCTCTGTCTCTGTCTCTGTCTCTGTCTCTGTCTCTGTCTTTCGCTCGCTTGCTCTCTCTCTCCTTTCTCTCTCTCTCTTCTTTCTCTCTTTCTCTCTTTCTCTCTTTCTCTCTTTCTCTCTTTCTCTCTTTCTCTCTTTCTCTCTTTCTCTCTTTCTCTCTTTCTCTCTTTCTCTCTTTCTCTCTTTCTCTCTTTCTCTCTTTCTCTCTTTCTCTCTTTCTCTCTTTCTCTCTTTCTCTCTCTCTTTCACACACACACACACACACACACACACACACACACACACACACACACACACACACACACACACACCACACACAACACACAACACACACACACACACACACACACACACACACACACACACACACACACACACACACACACACACACACATAATATATATATATATATATAATATATATATTGTGTATATATTTGTATATTTATGTGTATATATGTGTGTATGTGTGTATGTGTGTATGTGTGTGTGTGTGTGTGTGTGTGTGTGTGTGTTGTGTGTGTGTGTGTGTTGTGTGCGTGTGTGCTGTGTGCGTGTGTGGTGTGTGCGTGTGTGCGTGTGTGCGTGTGTGCGTGTGTGCGTGTGTGCGTGTGTGCGTGTGTGCGTGTGTGCGTGTGTGCGTGTGTGCGTGTGTGCGTGTGTGCGTGTGTGCGTGTGTGCGTGTGTGCGTGTGTGCGTGTGTGTATTTGTAGTGTGTATGTGTGTATGTGTGTATGTGTGTATGTTTGTATGTGTGTATAGTGTATGTGTGTATGTGTGTACGTGTGTACGTGTGTACGTGTGTACGTGTTTACGTGTGTACGTGTGTACGTGTGTACGTGTGTATGTTACGTGTGTACGTGTGTACGTGTGTACGTGTGTGTAGTGTGTACGTGTGTACGTGTGTACGTGTGTAGTGTGTATGTGTGTACGTGTGTACGTGTGTACGTGTGTACGTGTGTACGTGTGTACGTGTGTACGTGTGTACGTGTGTACGTGTGTACGTGTGTACGTGTGTACGTGTGTACGTGTGTACGTGTGTACGTGTGTACGTGTGTACGTGTGTACGTGTGTACGTGTGTACGTGTGTACGTGTGTACGTGTGTACGTGTGTACGTGTGTACGTGTGTACGTGTGTACGTGTGTACGTGTGTACGTGTGTATGTGTGTAGTGTGTGTTGGTGTGTGTATTTGTGTATTATATGTGTGTTTGCGTGTATTTCGTGTATGTGCCTTGCCTATCTGCATCCGAACAGTGGCTGTCTGTACATCAATCTACACCAACTATACTGGCGGATGACGGTGGACCGTAAGACCGGTGTAACAGTGCCTGCGTCGTCCAAGCCAATGACGCATTCGGCGACGTGAGAGTCGGGCTCGTATTTCAGTCTCCGTCAGCCCGTCTGGCTCTGCTCGGCAAATCACACTAGCATATACTCTTAGCTGAAGGATATTAGTCTGAATCTGTCACGTTTGTATCGCCTTCCCGAGTGGTATTTTTACTCGGCCTCCTCTGTGAATTGTATTCCCTTCGCTGTCTGCATTGGAACATCGTTAATCGGGAGAACGTAAGAACGAACGGTGAATATAACTATGAATCGGATGTTAAATTCCCGCAAGATCTTGATCGTGTGTTGAGGACTCAATAACATAGAGGTGATAATTGATGAGGTTCACTTACCATTGACACAAAACGTGTAATTGGTAAATGTAGCATAATTCGTTATGTCAACAAAGCACTTCATAGGAAAGCCGCTAGTGTTGTCGTGGCATAACTTAGGGCTGTAACTCACTCGTGGCGTAATTAATCTAGCGAGAGTGTCCGCGAACACGCCGTCGAAGGCCCTTCACCGGTTCGCCTGATTGTCCCTACCCCGGTCCGGGTTCACCCGTGTTGTTTTACACCAACAAAGGAGAACAAGGCAATCAAGCGAAGTTAATAATTTAACGGCGGCTTCAAAATGGCGCCCAGCAGAAGACGTCTGACGGCAGCGTGATTGTTTATGTCCCGCGCGACCCTGTCGTTGCTGTGGGACGGCGTTGACGTTGTTGTGGGACGAATCGGACGGCGCTAACGAGCATGTTCTCGTTAGCGCCGTCCGATTCGGCACACAGGGATTCGGCGTGCGGCGATGTGTCATCCCGTTGAGGCGTCATTTGGCGAGTGGGCTAAGGGGACGACGGAGAAGGATCAACCGCAAAATGCACAGAAGGAGACCGCGTTTTTCTGCAGTCGTTTGTGACGGAGCCTTCGCGCCGGGATGGGTCGTTAGGCAATTTTAATGGAGTTTATCGGAGTTGAACGTTCCGAACCGGTCGCGCTTCGCCGAGTCGTAATGCTCCAGGGCAGTTGTGCTCTTTGACTGGTGATATATGGTGTGACATACACCCAGTTTATCTGAAGGCAGAGTAAACGGTTTTTGTTTCCTGGAGCTGGTTGAGAGTTTGTTTAATCGAAATGCTTTCTCGTTTTGTGTTGACAATATATGGGTCGGTTAAAGTTGGAACGTTGTAGGGTAGGCTGTCTCTTAGTCGTCTGTTTGTCTGTCATTCTGTCTGTCTGTACGCACCGACGCACGCACGTACCTACGTACGTATATATGTAAGTATGTATGTATGTATGTATATCGTTATGTTCTCATTCGGTCGCTGGTTCGATCGCTCGCTCTCTATCACTTTCTCTCTGTCTTTATCTTCTCTCTCTCTCTCTCTCTCTCTCTCTCTCTCTCTCTCTCTCTCTCTCTCTCTCTCTTCTCTCTGTCTCTCTGTCTCTCTGTCTCTCTGTCTCTCTGTCTCTCTGTCTCTCTGTCTCTCTGTCTCTCTGTCTCTCTGTCTCTCTGTCTCTCTGTCTCTCTGTCTCTCTGTCTCTCTGTCTCTCTGTCTCTCTGTCTCTCTGTCTCTCTGTCTCTCTGTCTCTCTGTCTCTCTGTCTCTCTGTCTCTCTGTCTCTCTGTCTCTCTGTCTCGCTGTCTCTCTGTCTCTCTGTCTCTCTGTCTCTCTGTCTCTCTGTCTCTCTGTCTCTGTCTCTCTGTCTCTCTGTCTCTCTGTCTCTCTGTCTCTCTGTCTCTCTGTCTCTCTGTCTCCCTGTCTCCCTGTCTCTCTGTCTCTCTGTCTGTCTGTCTCTCTGTCTGTATGTGAGTCTCTCTCTCTCTCTCTCCCTCTCTCTATCTCTATCTCTATCTTCTCTCTCTCTCTCTCTCTCTCTCTTTATATTCTTATATATATATATATATATATATATATATATATATATATTATATATATATATATAATATATATATATATATATATATATATATATATAAAGAGAGAGAGAAGAGAGAGATAGAGATAGAGATAGAGAGAGAAGAGAGAGAATAATTGTGTGTTTAGCAGGTTCATGTTGATCGCGTTTAACTCCCAAGAGACGCCGGGTGAAATCGTCTTGCTGCATTTTCGAATATAGTCAATGGCGATATGTGTGTCTTTGCGCAATTATTGCAGCGTGGCTGATTGTTTACACTCGATAGATAGATAGATAGATAGACAGATAGATAGAGAGAGAGAGAGAGAGAGACAGACAGACAGACAGACAGACAGACAGAGACAGACAAGACAGACAGACAGACAAGGACAGACGACAGACAGACAGAATAATATATATATATATATATATATATATATATATATATATATATATATATATATTATGCTGCTGCCTGTCTGTCTGTCTGTCTGTCTGTCTGTCTGTCTGTCTGTCTGTCTGTCTGTCTGTCTGTCTGTCTGTCTGTCTGTCTGTCTGTCTGTCTGTCTGTCTGTCTGTCTGTCTGTCTGTCTGTCTCTCTCTCTCTCTCTCTTCTATCTATCTATCTGTCTATCTATCTATCGATCTATCTATCGAGTGTAAACAATCAGCCACGCTGCAATAATTGCGCAAAGACACACATATCGCCATTGACTATATTCGAAAATGCAGCAAGACGATTTCACCCGGCGTCTCTTGGGAGTTAAACGCGATCAACATGAACCTGCTAAACACACAATTATTCGGTGACTGCGTCGCTGAAGTAAACAGACCAATATCATAGGTTTCTGTAAGAATCATCATTGCCGTAGAGGATTATACATCACAACAGCTAAATCATCGTGACTATCTTTTCTAGTTTAATATTCTGTTAATATTTTATATGTATGCTTTTTCATATGGAACAAGAAATCAACCACGTCGCTCTCGTAATACACAGTTTACGGACGCCTTTGATAAAAAGCGTGTACGCAAAAATAGCGCAGCCGCCACAAATAGTTGCGATGTATTGATCGAACAAAGGGTACATATAACGTGAACGTACGAGATCGGGGGAGGTCACGTGATTCGACGGAGACGTTAGCGTGTCGCACGCCGTACATAAATCAGGGATCGCATGTCTTGCGCATCCGGAAACGAAACGACCGAGGTAATATGCGGCGATAGGAACACGTCGAGTCCGTGCCCTGGATTTGCGCTAGCGGCCTTTGAGAAATGTCTTTCTCGGCCTATGTCGCCGACGGGTGCAATTTACCGGCGGGACGGCAACGTCTTGTTGTCGACGCTGTGTCCGAAGGCGTCGCGAGTTGGACACTCAGTCACAATGTCGACATCGCCAGCAATGTATTATTTATTCTCCCGGAAGCTCGGCACGATTTATCTATATTTCCCCGTCCAGGTGCGACTGGATCTCGGACAGTGTCCCAAGTGACCAAGCCAGGCTACACACGTCTGCTCGCAATATATGGATAGTTAATTCGCGGCAAAGACGTTGACGTCATAATTTAACAAGATTTAACAAGATTTAACAAGATTGCCACCTAGAGATTCAACTCTAGATGGCAGGTGGACTAGGAAGCCATTTGGCTTATCGAGAGTCCAACCTATCTATCTAAGTATACCCCACCCGTCTTAGGTATATGTCGATTTTATTTTAAAATATATTAACACTACTAGCACCTACACAATCAGCTGATAATCTGTTCCATTCGTTTACTGTTCTTTGTGAAAATGAAAATTTTCTAATATCTAGTCTACACTGCTTCTTTGCTAATGTAACTCCATGTCCTCTAGTCCTTCTCTCTTCCTTGACTGTGAAAAAAAATATTTCTGTCAATATTTAATGGATAGGTAAATGGACACCTGGTAAATGGAGAATGGGCAGCTTGCACTGTGTCTAAGCACTAAAAGACATTCTTTCCGCCATTTAGTTCTTGCTTAAACACTTTGCCGTTGAGTTTTTATTTTGACGATTGAAAAATATTTCGGCCAGGATCTAAACACAATGTCCAATGATATGGCAAAAGTTTGTCTAATTTTGTAAGCATGCGTGACGTAGGTGGTCTGTAGACAGTAAGTCACGTGACGAATCCGTAACTCGGCGTGCACCATTAAGCCCCACGACAAAATAATAATATGTAAACTGACTAGTAACACATGCAGAGCACGTCGGTGTTACAAAACACGCACTGTCGTTATGTATAATCTAATGTGCCGCAATATAATAATGTTGTTTCATCGCCGCTTACAACATCCGTGGTGCGTTAACGTTAACCCAGACGACCTCCTCGAGGCCTCGACTGTGACGTCACCAGTCGGACGGCCGCCATCTTACTTGTAACGCGAGCTGCGTATCGCAAGCCTGGAAAAGATTCATTTCAAGAGGTTCTGTATAAATCCCACTGAGCACAAACATGATCGCGTCGATCAGTCTGATAAACGATACGTGCGCTATATCAAACGAGAGATATTCTGTTTGTAATATTGTAACGCAGACATCTGGCCTCTTGTACCACTTTCGACCGACTTACCCGAAAGATCAATACAGATGTATTCTGTTTGAAATGGCGTATATCGTGAAGTTGCTGGCGCATTTACATCGAGTGACGAGGATGGAATAGACGATTTGTTAAACACCAAACAGAGTAGGTTGTGTTTGAAATGGAAACGTTTACCTTTGGACATACATTTCATTCGACACACGTGATTATGTTTATATTATTCACCCGTTTATTTGTGTGGCTGCATAAACAGGAAACGAATTATATTCGTATGCTAAGTGAAACGGTTATGGTATTACTGTCCAAATACATCTTAGTAATTAGACATTTATAAATCTGATTATAGAATAATTAATGTTAGCAATGTTGTGTTACACACAAGAGAGGGAGACAGACAGACAGACAGACAGGCAGGCAGGCAGGCAGGCAGGCAGGCAGGCAGGCAGGCAGGCAGGCAGGCAGGCAGGCAGGCAGGCAGGCAGGCAGGCAGGCAGGCAGGCAGGCAGGCAGGCAGGCAGGCAGGCAGGCAGGCAGGCAGGCAGGCAGGCAGGCAGGCAGGCAGGCAGGCAGGCAGGCAGGCAGGCAGGCAGGCAGGCAGGCAGGCAGGCAGGCAGGCAGGCAGGCAGGCAGGCAGGCAGGCAGGCAGGCAGGCAGGCAGGCAGGCAGGCAGGCAGGCAGGCAGGCAGGCAGGCAGGCAGGCAGCAGGCAGGCAGGCAGGCAGGCAGGCAGGCAGGCAGGCAGGCAGGCAGGCAGGCAGGCAGGCAGGCAGGCAGGCAGGCAGGCAGGCAGGCAGGCAGGCAGGCAGGCAGGCAGGCAGGCAGGCAGGCAGGCAGGCACGCAGGCAGGCAGGCAGGCAGGCAGGCAGGCAGGCAGGCAGGCAGGCAGGCAGGCAGGCAGGCAGGCAGGCAGGCAGGCAGGCAGGCAGGCAGGCAGGCAGGCAGGCAGGCACAGGCAGGCGCAGGCAGGCAGGCAGGCAGGCAGGCAGGCAGGCAGGCAGGCAGGCAGGCAGACAGACAGACAGACAGGCAGACAGACAGACATAACAAACAGACATAACAAACAGACACACGTACATAATATCAGAATAACTGAGTGAGTGAGTAAGAAACTGACTGAGCGAGTGGGTGAATGAGTGAATGAGTGAATGAGTGAATGAGTGAATGAGTGAATGAATGAATGAATGAATGAATGAATGAATGAATGAATGAATGAATGAATGAATGAATGAATGAATGAATGAATGAATGAATGAGTGTGTGAATGAGTGTGTGAATGAGTGTGTGAATGAGTGAGTGAATGAGTGTGTGAATGAGTGTGTGAATGAGTGTGTGAATGAGTGCGTGAGTGCGCTAAGAAAATAAAATAACTGCGTCAAAGTAAAATAACAATAAAAAGGAACGAACAAGGAACGTTTGTGTTATGCACGTAAAAAGAGTTAATACATTTTTATTTTAGTTGCAAATTGTTAAGTTGCCGTGTGATTATCTTTAAATGGTCGTTCTATGAATTAATGGTTTATTTTTTGTACACGCAGCAAAAACACGCCAGTTGAATTGGTTTGATATCGGGTAACATATGACTCTATTTCTTTATAGAACTGAAAGTAAACCGCATCCACAGTGTAAGTTTCGTATAGTGGTATCAGTGTAGTTATCACGTTATTTGTGTCTAGTTTCACAGCGTAGTTCACTCAAAACCTGCCCACAAGTGTTGTATTCATCATGCGACCTGTTGTCTGGCAACGCGTACAAGATGGCTGTCAAAAAGGAAATTTGTTTTATAGTGTGTCACGTTCAAATTATGTCGACAGAATTTTTTTCTGAGGAAGAAATGTATGTCTAAGCGACAAATACTATGTAGAAGATGCAACGATGGTGCGTCTTTGTGTGTATATGAACGGTTCCCGACATATGTAGAGAATATATTGTGTTATAACATCTGGCATGAAGCAGTTCCCATTGTGATGTTCTCAAACCAATTGAAGCATTTAAACGCGATACTCTAGCACAGCAGTGACCGCACTGTACACACTGATTGTGTAAAACCTGATTTATTACTGTGCGCAGACCGCTAAAGTCGTTAGCCTGATCCCTGTGGAAAACAAAATAATGATTGGTCCCCAGCTGTCACCGGCGTCACCGGTGACCTCGATCCCCTCCCTCGCTTGTCACAACACGAGACTCGTCTGGTTGTTTTCCTTCAACAGGCTCCGGTGAATCCGTGCGACATTCAGCAAGAAAAAGTTAATAGCCGACCTGGACCACTTAACGCCAGAATCGATCGACGCGCTGATGTTTACGATAACTGCCGAAAAGCCGGCTGAGACCGAAATCGGCGAATGTCGTTAAATAAAACATGCGTCTCGCCGGCAAAAATTAAACCGTATCAAATATCACACGGCAAAATAGTCGTCTCGGCGGGGATGATATTACTCTTGACCCGCGCCAGTATTTACGTCGTTCGTAGACGCGATGTTTTCGTACGTCCGAACGACAATGCGTCACGTCAACGTGCAGTGACGTAAGCCGACATGTGAGGAAGCAATCGCGACCATCGAAACCTTCGTAGTGTCGTTTGTTCGATATTTGCGTTCGCAGAGGGAAAATTAATGAGGATTGTGTTGGCTTCTCCAAGCAATTGAAGTCCACGACGTGTTGGTATTCATTTTTCTCCCATATACAACATTGCTAAGGTGTCTTTGTTACGTACGCAAAATAACGACTCAGATAACACAATAACAATAACATAGCTTTTTACTTGTCATGCTTCTGACACCCCTACAATTGGTTTTGTTCGGAAATAGTCAACATGGAAGAAGCTTCTTGTGCGATATTAGCAAAAGCTACAAAATCTGCCTACGCAGACCGTACTTCATACAAAGACAGGGCTATGCCTTTTTAAACACCGACCACGTAATCCTCATATACGCATAGTTATAGTATTGTACGGGTTCCTAAATATTTGCTGGATACAAAAACCCCAGGGAAGAATGGTTGTCTCAAAATCACAGGCGCGTCGTTCGTCCGAGATTAACACGGAGGTGAAATAATGATCTCTCCCCAGTTGCGAAAGTATATGGTAATTGTCGCAAGCTGGCGACCCCGGGGATGTGACCCCACGGTCATGACCTCAGCGCGTTACTAAGGAGATTACTCTTTCGCAGTTCTGTCACCTTCGGGATGTGACCTGGAGGCAATAAACACGTTAATCCGCTTGTATGAGTCCTCGCTGACGCTGACCAGTGGCCTTTTATCGAAGGATTATTACTTTGTTGGAATCAAGGAGAAAGGCGACAGCTTAAGCCAAGCGGAGAGTGTTATTTGTAACACGTGGCCGGCAATGAGGTCAACGCAAGGTGTCGCTTAATGGACAGCGCGTCACAGCCTCGTTTGCACTTCAGTTGTGTGACGTGCGTGAACGTCGTCCCGGAAATACAAGTCCAGTAAGATTAGTTGTAAAAGAAGGCATCGCGCATCGCATTGTTTGCAGATAATTCCGATTGCTTAATAACATAAATCATAATAATAAGGTGTAGGCCTTTATGAAATGTGGTTAAACAATAATTTGCTATAGAGATCAGAATACTACCTATTCGTGTGTATGAAGCAATATCATAATCGTTTCACGTGTGGATAATCAAAATTGTATATTCATACACATAGATTTCATTGGAGATGATAGTTTCAACTAAACTACTCTAATTAGTATTTTTACAACCACAACCACAACGATCACCACCACCACCACCACCACTACTACTACTACTACTACTACTACTACTACTACTACTACTACTACTACTACTACTACTACTACTACTACTAATAATAATAATAATTATTATTATTATCATCATCATCATCACCATCATCATCATCATCATCATCTTTTACTATAACTTAGCTATAATTGTTCGTCACATCAAATTTGCAGTTTGATTTAAAACATGTATAGATTAAAAATTATCTACAACTACAACTACAACAACAACAACAACAACAACAACAACTACTACTACTACTACTACTACTACTACTACTACTACTACTACTACTACTACTACTACTACTACTACTAATAATAATAATAATAATATTTGGACTACTACTAATACTGCTATATGTACTACTACTAATACAAAATATCAATAGTAATAATAATAATAACGATGCCTGTAACTCTGACTAGATTGCAATCGTGTAACAAATGGAGTTGATTAGGGAACATTGCGTTTGTCCGCGCAGCGCCTAAAGAGACCGCTCGTAGCAATTATTTCCACCGTCTTCGGCTCCACATTCACGCCGACCTGGCATTCTCGTCGAGTCACGCGAACCCGCATCAAACGACTTCCGGCGGGAAGTCGATGCCGGAAGTCTGCGTCACGCTACTACCTTGAGCCGCGCGCGCATGTCAACAATATAGCGCTTGTGCCTGAGGCTTCGACATGGGCGAGAGTAAACGCTTGGTGTCTTTGTCGTGCTAACCACACTTCGACAACACGACGGCCAACAAATTGTAAACAGTTTTGAACGAGGCCTGCTTTGAATAGCAGAAAGAAATATTCCACCGATGTCGTGACAACTGGCGTCGCTTCCTATGCTGCAATACAAGAAACTGTGTTTTATTACTAGTCATGTACCTTCGAATGTGTTGTCCATGTTCGATTATTTGATATTTTCTAAAATAATAAATGACGTATAATGTTGTTTCCACGAAAGCGGGTATGCTTGTGTGTGTGTGTGTGTGTGTGTGTGTGTGTGTGTGTGTGTGTGTGTGTGTGTGTGTGTGTGTGTGTGTGTGTGTGTGTGTGTGTGTGTGTGTATGCGCGCGCGTATTTGTGTGTGTATGTATGTATATATGTGTGTGATATATATGTGTGTGTGTGTGTGTGTGTGTGTGTGATGTGTGTGGTGTGGTGTGGTGCGTGTGCGTGTGCGTGTGCGTGTGCGTGTGCGTGTGCGTGTGCGTGTGCGTGTGCGTGTGCGTGTGCGTGTGCGTGTGCATGTGCGTGTGCGTGTGCGTGCGTGCGTGCGTGCGTGTGTGTGTGTGCGTGTGTGTGTGCATGTCAGTGTGCGGACGTGTGGGTGCAAAAAGGGAGGCCTTGTCATATATTGGAAACAATAAAATAGATAACTGGATTATGAAGAAATACAAACAAAAAGACTCTTCTTTCCAAACAAAATGGTAACAATTACGAACACAATTTTACAAGGAACTCCAAATTGCCAAATCCGTATATGAAGGAAAGGTGTAAACGTCATGATATTATGGTAAGCCTACCCTACTGAAACACTAGTCTAGTACCACCGGAACTAGGAGTCACTACATTCTTCCGGTTAAGTTTCCAGATGTTGTCCGCTCAATTGTAGATGTCACTTTCATTGCGAATACTAAAGCTAATTTACTGTTATATTACCATATAAAGCAGTGGAATGGTGAAGATGAATGACCCGTTTTACAGATGTGCTGTAGATATGTAACGATGCATACATAATGGCCGCCAAATACCCATGAATTCGCGTCACTTATTTGACAGCGACATGTTATTGTGACTGTTTACTGGCTGGCTGCTATTTTATTTCCAATTTCCAATAATCCGATTGGCACTGATTATCGACTTCCCGTAAACGTCATTACACAGTTCTGATTGCTATTGGCGCATGCGCGTTATATCGGTCGCGTCAACATCCGGTCGCGCGCGCAGCGCTCGCTCCTAGGTCGGTCGTCTTGTGGTTTTCCGCAGTCAAACAGCTGGTCTCGAAGCTATTTTAATCTCCCGTCTTCCACGCACAATACATTTTAGCAGATACTGCTCCGCGCATGACACATAATTGGTTAATAAATATTTATTAGGATTCGCGATTGACGCACTGAAAGCTGTTTGTTGCTTGTTCACGCCTCCGTCTTCGTCGGGTTTGCCGGGAACAATGCGAGGTAAAGAAACCGGAGCAAATCGCGGTAATCGCCACTAGCGTTGGAAGACCAGAATTAGTCTGACTCGTCGCAGAAGTGGGTGGTTAATATATTTAAATTATATTCCTACTATGCGCTCGCCATGTAACGATTAGATTGATTTGTGTCAAATGCGGCGACGTCGGGGGAATTACATTTAGCAAGAGTAGCGCGTGTATCGGCGACTTGGCGCGATTTGGACAGTCTTTGCTTGTTGTCAATTATGCAGGAGCGGTGTGAAATATACATGTACACAAATATACATGCAGATATAATTCTTCTCACCTAAAAGTCAAAAGTCAGACCAACAACCCACATCAGTATCGTAATGTACGTATAGAGAACGTGTAAAGTGTGTGGCTGTTTGTGTCGAAACGTGCTACCGGTTTATAGGAAATTAATTGAGGCAGCGTATCCTATCTATTGTTCACCAGATGGTGAAGCTCCGACACTGTCTCACATTCATTCACCAATGGCAGTTTATAGATTTATGTCGTGCAATTTGAATTTTAGAATATTGTTTTTCTTGTTTTGTCTTTTTACACCATGCATTTGGCAGTCTCACTTATGTAGTTGGAAATTTAGAATATTGCTTTTGTTTGTTTTGCTATTTTACACCATGCATTTGACAATCTCATTTATGTAGTTGGAATTTTACAATTTTGTTTTTGCTTGTTATCACATCTTACCCCATGTATTTGACAGTCTCATGTATATAGTTACAGATGGATTGATAGTTATATAGATAAATAATTTAATTTTGGAATCGTACACATCACATATATAAACAGGATATTCCAACAAAAATATATATTACAATTAATGATATAGGGTATGATTCCGAGCAGGTAGCGCGGAGCCAATTTAGGCTGTTACGAGTTGGTTAAGATAATAGTTATCATTATGAAATCATTTCTCATAAACTGAATTGGTCGCTGTCAACCCTATCATGGTTGTACAAACAATATAATAGTTATTTCAAATGTCGAAACAACAAGACATTCGTCGTTAGATCGCAGCGCGATACGGAAAAGATAACGAACTTGATGACGAACAAGTGCCTTCTGGGTCGCATTGGGAGGGTCTGTCACCGCTGACAGGAGGGATTCCAAGAACCAGGACCCACAGGGTAGGTCGCCAACTCCGTGGAGTCGGTCGCTAATGATGCGAAGGATCCGGCTAATTTGATTTGATATTAAATGGCGTCCACTGAGACGTGGAATGCGTGGACCGGATGTTAAAATAAAGGATGCCGGGATTGGAAGCGTTGCTGTTGAGAAGCAATCAGCATGACGTCTTCGTCTACAAGTACGATTCGTCGATCGGTCTCAGACGCGCATAGAACGTGACCAGATTGCCGATGAGAAGGACTGGTTGGGCGTGAGAGGAGGCGGTGCAGCAGTGGCCGTGTTGATGATGATTGGGTGTTGTTCTCCTCTTTGTCCTACAGTCCGTGTGGTTTCGTCAGCCTCCCGTTAGAGGGACTGTACTGTTGTGTCCCCCGCACATCGCCACTCCGGCCAAAGTGAGTCGCCATTCCGTTCATATTCCGATATGATACATCCCTTCTTGCAATCTTCGTTCCTCTGCGCGTTCGTTCCATCTTGTCTCCACACGCGCTTGTCACCAGAGCTACTGGAAAAGAAGCTGGTGCATTGTGGGATATGCACTTGGGGAAGCCATTTTGGAAATTGACACTTATATCTCGCTCAGTCTCGGTCGATATAGCGCCAATATTCAACGAAATAACAACATTATAAATGTCACACGAGTAACGTTTCGTACAAATGTTGGTTCTGAAAGATGCCATCTCGCAGTAGTAATGGCAAAACTTCATATATTTAACCTTTATCAACAAGTTTGGCAAAAGAAAAGCCTGACCAGAGCTATTAGATAGGAGCTGGGGCACCCACCCACCCCCACCCCCCGTTGAGACCAATCGCGCACAGGTCTCGTTCAATCTTGGACGTCTCGTCATTTAGTATGGTATCAAAAATATGTTTTAAGTTTTGATCCCATCCGTGTGAGGGCGCTGTGTGTAAGAAGAAACCCAGCTTAGATGTATTAGCTCTGGCTTGACTCAGACCTACCGCGTAAGTTTGATTGTGACGTAAGCAAGCTGCGACGTCATCAATTATCAACATGTCCGTGACAGAATCATTATCTCCTGCAGATGGTCCTTATTTCAATTATTATAAACTATTTTATTCACAAAACTCCACGAAGTACGGTGTTAAAAATAAGTTTAACGTTTTCGTAATGATGAACACAACGTAGAAAGTCTTACCAAAACAAAATGTTTCCGGCCGAGTGAGGGCGCCGTCAATATTCAAGATGGCGCGCGTCTGAAGAGACTTAGCTCTGTGGTCCAATCGCTCTGACGTCACTCACCGAGTCAAACACTCGCAGCCTCTTCCCGTGTATGCGACAGCATCTCGTTGCTTCTGTTTCTTCCTTTCCAGAAATGAGTATATTGTTCTAGGCATAGAGATATTGCACTTGCAACGTCTGGCAGTTGTCGGTGTACGATATTGAGGGTACTTCGTTGCACAGTAGATAGAACATCGACTCTCGTCTTGTCACTATAGTTCGGGCTTATTAATCTCAACATACCATATAGCGTCAACAACATTATGTATTCCAGTATTAATAACAATTATTCGACGAACATACCACATTGTTTAAAGGGATATTTGGGACCAGTAAGGGATGCTTTCGTGTCCCAAATTATTACGAAAACGGATGTTTTTTTAGAACATTAAACTCTCTGTACTGTGCAAAGTCTTGTTAATGTCATTGTTTCGTGTAACTATATGCCTTAATTTCACAATAATTATATTTTATTAATCACTAATAACCATTCCATGTACGACTAAAATATATAGGCGGCACGACCACAAATTAAACGTCCGTGTATGCGATGTTATTTGGCACGCGAAAGGGATTCTTTTTCAATACATTACCAGGATCATTAGTGATTATTAAAACATAATTCTATTTAAATGAAACTATCAAGAAATAGTTGTATTAATTTTTTTAAAGTGCACATTACAGGGAGTTTTATTCATAATTTTGGACACGAACGAATCCCTTTCGTGTCGCAAAGAATGCCTTTAAAACGATACTCGTCAGGGCCTCGTTGGACCGCCATTTGTTCACTGGATTCTTGGAACTAGAGGGTGTTGAATAGATTCGTTTGTCACGTGACATATGCCCACTCTGTTTACGTGTGTGGCAGTCATGTCCTACTTTAGCAGGACAGAAATTATTATTGTTATATTCAGCCCCGTTGTCAGAAATCGAAGCCGTTTTATTTGCAAGCAGCACGTTCGTGTTAATAATACGCAAATGAACTGTCTGACATAACAATAATATTGGTCCAATGAAAAAGACACCAGCTACATAAAGAAATTGCACGGCATAACGCGCAGACGTCGGAAGGGTATGTTGTGCTTATTAAGACAATATTATTCTATCTCACGTCAATTCAGATGGAATGAAGATCATACAGATATTGTTTTTACAGTATATATTATCATTTTGTGGTGACGATAACATTGCTGAGAATAACATGTGATAATCATGTCAAAATATATAAATAAAACAAGGCGAACGTATATTTATAAGACACTCGTTGCTTGTGTTTCCAGTACGAAAAACTATTCACTGCCGACTCTGCCCTTGATTTCAAAATCCCCCCCACATCCTCGCGTCCCGTCAATTCGGGAAAATAGTTCATCTATATCACGGCTAACTATGCCGTGGCATAATTTAGGGTTTGACAGAACATCATAATCGTTAGTATGCACAATATCGATATTTGTGATCAAAGTGACGTAATGTGTTCTCTCAGATCACAACACGCATCACACACAGGGAGACATTACGTCATCATAACGACTCCATTAACTAGCAGTGTCGCAT
>JAODUO010000508.1:255000-267500 GCA_025642075.2 Ridgeia piscesae
CTAATCGTCACCTAGTTGTCACCTAGTTGTCACCTAGTTGTCACCTAGTTGTCACCTAGGTGTCACATAATTGTCACCTAGTTGTCACCTGGTTGTCACATAGTTTTCACATAATTGTCACCAAGTTGTCACCTAGTGGTCCCCTAGTTGTCACATTGGTGTCACCTAATTGTCACCTAGTTGTCACCTAGTTGTCACCTAGTTGTCACCTAGTTGTCACCTAGTTGTCACCTAGTAATTCAATTGTATAAACGTGTCTAGTTATCAGTTTACATTGCACATGTCTGAAGCTTAACACATCTCCTTGACGATATTTGTATCTGAATACTTATATTCCTATAATAACCTACTAATCCTTCAGGATATGTAATTAATCCTTCATTTCGTCTTTGTTGGTCTATGTTAATCTTACTGATGATACATTACTTGGTAAGAACATATCACACGCGTGACATCTTATGCTACCAATTTTTTTTAGTAATATATGTTGTTGTCTGTGGTAGCAAAACTGAAAACAGACTCTGAGCACGGTTACCAAATCAGGTTAAATCTGGTTAGTCACTCAAACGAAATACTTTTAGCGTTATATTATTGAAGCCGTCATCCACGACTCGTTTAGTGTTTTTCGCCGATGACACGTTATTGTAACTGTGACGTAATATGTTCTTCGCACTAACCACGTGCTTTAGTGAACCCACTAATGACGAGATTGCTATACCACGTAACGTCATACCATGGTATTTCCGGCAGCTGAAGAACGCGGCGGCGAATGTTTTACGAGAAACGTGGCTTATCTACAAATACACGAAGTTGGTACACAAGGTCAACTCAAGCAAGGTGCGCGCGCACCAACGGAAATTCCTCAAAGCTATACATAGGTACGTGTAAATATCAATTGGCGTTATTCTCGTAACTAGAGCATTTAAATCATGTGGTAAATTGTTGCTCAACCATCAGCATTGCCCTATACTATATCTCTAGAATGTCGTTGGTCAACATCTCCATATAGTCGCATCGTTACTGGCGTGATTCACAGTAGCTTGGCGCATAAGACCCACTTTTAAAACTCCTCTGACGTTTAAAGCGAGGTGCCAGCTCCAAGGTTTTTTAATTTTTATTTGTACCTTCTTATGACTACAACTTTCATGTTGACGACATACTGCCTGCCAATTTATGTTTATTTACTTTATAAAGCTCGGAACAATGTTCGCAATGTTAGTTTAAAAGTTAAACAAAACATTCAGTTTCAAAACAACATTGATTGGTAATAATGCAAGAGTTAACCTCAATATTCTTTGATGTTTAACCGACCCATCGTCTAGACAGCACACTTCCGGTTACAAATTACTGCTCGGCCAATTCTGTGCAGAGGAGCTGGAACCATCCCTTTAAATGATCTGGCTGATCCTGGTAGCCTCGGTTACACAGACGCCGTGAGGTGGCAGCACTGTTTAGCCTCACATCCGCTTGGAGATTAACTGTTCTGCCAATGTAACTGCTAGGGCGACCTTACACCAGAATAGAGTAAAGACGCTGATTGGTTCTGAGGCAAAATTGGAAATAAATTTAAAAAGGATATAATGTAAAATAAAAATAAAAAATTAAACTTATACTGAAACATGTCACCCACAAAATAAGCAGAAACGACAATTTATCGTTGTTAATTTTCATTTCATTTTTATTTACTAGATACATTGGGACAGATCGTATATATATATATATATATATATATATATATATATATATATATATATATATATATATATATATATATATTAATATGTATAGTCATAGCCTATACAGAATAAATTAAGGTGTTTGAAAGTGTATATCATCATGAGTGTGTGTGTGTGTGTGTGTGTGTGTGTGTGTGTGTGTGTGCGTGCGTGTGTGTGCGTGTGTGTGTGGGTGCGTGCGTGCGTGCGTGCGTGCGCGCGCGCCTGCGTGCGTGCGTATTCGACATTAATAAGGCTAGAATTAGAGGCGATTGGTGGTTGTGTGTTCTTAACGAAACGCACGTTAGCGTTTGATCAAATAATACCTAACGCGCGAAATCGATCGTATTAGCGAAATCGCGTGTACAAGCTCTTACTCGTTTTACGAAAACACCGCCTGTCTTCCCGTACGCCCACGCATCTCAACACACATCACTGGCCCCTCGATTATCGCACCGAAATTGTGTCCTGGAAATGTAAATCCAGGCTGTTTGGTCCCACAATTGTGAATTTAGAACTGTTGGTTTAAAAGCCATGGAAAATGATTATCCTTGGCTAACCTACCACATCCAGGGTACGATGTTATCGACCTGGATACGTACCACTTAGAAAACCAACTATGCCGGTTAATAATTCATCCTGCCTGCTCTGACGAACATTACGCTCTTCAAATGCCGCCATATCTTCGGCATACGTGGTCTTATCGCGAAATGGACCGTGTCAAATCCCTGCATCACAATGCAGAATGAAGGTTATCCGCCGAAAGGTCATTAAAGGTCACGACGTCATCCGTCCGACAACTTTTACTCGGCGGCTGACAAGCTGGTTCTATTGACGTTGCCGTCAAATTTAATTTACGGCGGTTTTATAGGCGGCCCGCCATGCCAGTGCGACCATCAAGTCTGTCGTAATGCTGATATATTGTGCCTGTTCCTGTATTCGTCAAGCCGCTTTGAGGCAATTCTATTAACGCCTGTTTCATCCCCCGCAACGTTTGTGTGGCGTCATGGCAATTTACTGGTTCTGTGACACTTGCTTTCGGCGTAAATTGTACAGGAAATGAGTATTTTTGTTCGTTAACAGCGTTGTATATTGCAGAATGGCTCAAGCGCGGCTGAGTTTAATAAAATTTAAAACATGTCGTTATCTAAATGTCACGGTTACACTGCTTATGCTTGGATGTGTTATTTATTATTTGGAAACATTTATGAAGCGCCATATATCCGAGTTAAAAACCTGCTCAAAGGCGCTATATAAATATAAGCTATGTAATTAAGTTATATTAATAGGTTAAATAAATAGGTTAAAATAATAATATAGTATTGTCAATATAAATTATAATTTGATGTGGGTTTTATGCTGAATTCTTGTGTATGAGAACATCTTGATAATTTCATGCCAATTTGAAGAAAGAACTTATTTTACCTGTGATGTATTTGTTGTTGCAGAATACGAAAAATAAAACTGGACCAGAGGAAATTAAACGACAGCTCTAACACGCTGATCGACATAGCAAAGGTATGTTTCACTGTAGTTCTTCACTGGCATTGCAACAAACGCCCAACAGGAGGCGCCATCAGGATTCTCTCAGTGATGAACGTAGCTCACTTGTTAAAAAATCATTGGGTTAACGTAATACGTAGCCTAGTGTTAAGCGTTTATTATTACCGGGAAGTTGATTTAATTCACACTCTTGTTGGCATAATATTATAGTAACTAATGAAAGAGATATATTATCATTAAATGGTTGTCCTCTTGTACCGCACTTGTGATATTATGTTGTGACATATCGTAACACTGCAGAAATGTGCAATTCACCACATTTTAGTTGGTTCGCGATTATCCACGGTGCTACTGAAAAATAGTCAGTGATGCAAAGTATGATGTTATCATAAAAGACCATCTTATTGATTACTCACGATATGCATTACTGATATGCAGCGTAATTTCAACCGATGTCCAACAAACCGCATAACCTGTATCTTGCCCGAGGTCCCAGGATAAAGAGCTCCGTGGTTTAGTGAAGAGGTCCCGGTTAGCGAGTATCAATGTCGATTTCGGTTACGCTGCGCCAGCCGCACCTTTGATGTCCAATGTCTCTGCACGGATACACTACTTTGCTTAGCGATTGTAAACGCCATAAAGATAGCATTAAACTGTAGTCCACTACCCACGCAACTGAGCGCTCAGAAGATAGCTAGCTATCCACGGTCAAAAGGAACGATGTCACGTGACGCACGGATCACGTTACTCCGGAAGTACGTCCTCTTGGTTAAAGTGAGACTGCTTAGATTTATAGATAATGTTACAAAATGAGGAACGTTTTTAGATACATATGTCTTGTTTGTTCCGCTGATTCGAATAGAGCCACGTGAGTATAGAAGTGATCCGTTTGTTATTACGGGTCTGTACACGAGTTCTTTGTCTGCGTTTTCCCGTTGGTCGATAATATGTATTTTCGGAGAGTTTGTATTGGATTCCGTCCGTATTTACGCTGAAAATGCCTATTGCTCGCAAAATAGTTTTAACGCTGAACATCATCATGTATTTCAACAACACAATATTTACTGTTTTATTTAGTTCTAGTACTGCCATAATAATTTTTAAAAAGTTAGCGAGTTTCCTTATATTGATGTTCAATAAACATAATAATATTATACAAAATTGTTCTTGCAAACCTACCGCGTTATGACTTGTGAATATTGCAGAATGGGATACTAAGATAAAAACATATACTAATATGTTTGCAACAGCAACAGTTCCAATCAATCACAACACGCACACACGCTTATGCATACATACAAAAACGCATGTTATATATATATATATATATATATATATATATATATATATATATATATATATATATTGTATATATACATATATATATTATATATATATATATTATATAATATATATATATATATAATATATATAAATATATATATATATATATATATATATATATATATATATACACACCACACACACACACACATATATATATATATATATATATATATATATATATATATTGTGTGTGTGTGTTATATATATATATATATATATATATGTATATATACTTTATATATATATATATATATATATATATATATATATATATATATATATCCAGTATTATTTTATTTTTTAATTTTGTCTCAATGTTGTATAATAACAATGTAAACATTACCTTACATATCATGATATCTCGGAAGAAATACCTACCATCTACCATGTTGCCAATATTAGTTTCAACGATCAACGGGTTGAACGCAGATATCAATGTGTACAGATGGCGTCCGCACTGGACCCGTCAAACTAAGCTTCTTCTGCATCTCGTGAATGGTTTTTATTGCATCATTTGCTATCGTGACAAATTGTCGACACGGCAGCTACACGATTCGGCTGCTGCATCCAACACTCACGTTAGCTTTCTGTTATATTGAGCATATACTTGATGCAAGTGTACTTTGCACACGAATTTTTCACCTACGCACGTGTTTGAAGAATGCACGTGTGTGTGTGCGTGTGAGTGCGTGTGTGTGTGCACACACGGGGAGTTGCAGCAAAGAAACGTCACGTGACTGATGCATCCAGGGGTTTGTTACCATGGAAATTTAGTCCACTCGATTTAGCCCGAGTTTAGCGTTCTCGCCTCTGTCTAAGGCTTTTTCAGCTTCCTCTCTCCAGCGTATGGACGGTTTCTCTTTGCGAATTTCTTTTTCTCAAACTTGTTGATATACCTCTTTACAAAAATTGACACTGAATGATGCAATTGCGGTTGTCTTTGTGTCTTGTACATCATCTTAAGATGTTCTTTTTCTTGGCTTCTTTTTTGCTACTTCTTCCATTCACTTTCTCTTACTGTATCAAGGACATACATTAGTTTGCTTATCCAGATGTAAACATGTTCTCTGCGTATTACATTGCACGAATGTCGCGGTCACCTTTGCATTGCGTTTCTTTTCGCACGAGGTCACTGAGACAAAGGCGCGCGGTGTGGCAAACTGGTGTCTCAGTTCACAGCGTAGAGTTTACGAATAAGAAACGGACTCATTTATCCGAAAGACGAATTGTTCGCCAAAATAATACCATTCCATAAATATATACTTACATGCACGTACACATCAACACGCATACATACACACTTAACAACACCTATACACTCATAACCACATTATGTTAATACACATAATGCGTACCCTCAAACTACCACAAGGACACGTACTCAAATAAACACACAAGCACACATATACGTACATACGTATACTCGTTCACATATACACACTTGCACACATAAACCATAACCACTTATATACATACATACATACATACATACATACATACATACATACATACATACATACATACATACATACATACATACATGCATGCATGCATGCATCATGCATCATACATATACATACATACATACATACATACATACATACATACATACATACATACACATACATACATACATACATATAATACATACATACATACATACATACATACATACATACATACATACATACATACATACATACACACATACACATACATACATACACTGAATACATACATACATACATACATACATACATACATACATACATACATACATACATACATACATACATACATACATACATACATACATACATACATACATACATACATACATACATACATACATACATACATACATACATACATACATACATACATACATACATACATTATACATACATACATACATACATACATGCATACATGTACACATACATATATACATACATACATACATATACATAATACATACATGCATCATACATACATACATACTATACACATAATACATACATACATACATACATACATACATACATACATACATACATACATACATACATACATACATACATACATACATACATACATACATACATGACTTAAAATGACTTAATGACTTAAAATGTTGCCTATTACAATAATGAAACCTGGAAGTTCTTCGATAATACATGTCCGTCTGAAAAGGTGCACTTGTTTGACAGATATTAGCAAATGCGAAGATTTGTTCAGCCTACGAAAAATGATGACGTCAAACTCCAATGCGTCTATTGTTATTCCTTATAGACGCTTACTTGAATGACAATACGCCGATGACGTCACATCCCTGGATATTTCTTTAGGCAACGTGGTGGATTTTTCAACTTCATCACTGTGGTGTTTCTCGTTTCTGTAATGTCGTCTCTCTCGTCTCTCTCGTCTCTCTCGTCTCTCTCGTCTCTCTCTCTCGTCTCTCTCGTCTCTCACGTCTCTCTCGTCTCTCACGTCTCTCTCGTCTCTCACGTCTCTCTCGTCTCTCTCGTCTCTCTCGTCTCTCACGTCTCTCACGTCTCTCACGTCTCTCTCGTCTCTCTCGTCTCTCTCGTCTCTCTCTCTCTCTGTCTCTCTGTCTCTCTCGTCTCTCTCGTCTCTCTCGTCTCTCTCGTCTCTCTCGTCTCTCACGTCTCTCACGTCTCTCCGTCTCTCACGTCTCTCACGTTCTCTTCTACGTCTCTCTCGTCTCTCACGTCTCATCTCTCACGTCTCTCTCGTCTCTCTCGTCTCTCTCGTCTCTCTCGTCTCTCACGTCTCTCTTGTCTCTCTCGTCTCTCACGTCTCTCACGTCTCTCTCGTCTCTCACGTCTCTCTCGTCTCTCTTGTCTCTCACGTCTCTCACGTCTCTCTCGTCTCTCACGTCTCTCACGTCTCTCACGTCTCTCTCGTCTCTCTTGTCTCTCACGTCTCTCTTGTCTCTCTCGTCTCTCACGTCTCTCACGTCACTCAAGTCTCTCACGTCTCTCTCGTCTCTCTTGTCTCTCTCGTCTCTCTTGTCTCTCACGTCTCTCTTGTCTCTCTCGTCTCTCACGTCTCTCATGTCTCTCTCGTCTCTCACGTCTCTCTCGTCTCTCTTGTCTCTCACGTCTCTCTTGTCTCTCTCGTCTCTCACGTCTCTCATGTCTCTCACGTCTCTCTCGTCTCTCTCGTCTCTCACGTCTCTCTCGTCTCTCTCGTCTCTCACGTCTCTCATGTCTCTCTCGTCTCTCTTGTCTCTCACGTCTCTCACGTCTCTGTCGTCTCTCTCGTCTCTCTCGTCTCTCACGTCTCTCACGTCTCTCTCGTCTCTCACGTCTCTCTCGTCTCTCTCGTCTCTCACGTCTCTCACGTCTCTCTCGTCTCTCTCGTCTCTCACGT
The DNA here is from genome assembly GCA_025642075.2 of Ridgeia piscesae. Lineage (NCBI taxonomy): Eukaryota > Metazoa > Annelida > Polychaeta > Sabellida > Siboglinidae > Ridgeia > Ridgeia piscesae. The sequence goes on from JAODUO010000508.1 coordinate 262,962, forward strand.
CTCTCACGTCTCTCGCGTCTCTCTCGTCTCTCTCGTCTCTCTCGTATCTCTCGTCTCTCACGTCTCTCCCGTAACACCCAGTTCTCTCATCATGTTTTCCTGTCGTAGCCACATCGTTGCCCGAGTTTCATATTTACATTTAACGTCAAAATGCAAACATGATAATGTTATATATTATATAGGTGTTATTAAAATTGTCAGCATTTCAATGCATCCAAAATAGTCGGTTATTTTCGCTCGTACAAAGTGGCGTACTCCAAAGCAGTAATTGATTAGAAATGTATTTAAAAAGTAGCTTAATGTTACATTTCCAGTACCCAACGCGTAATTCGTATGAGACCATCCGAAGTAAAATGTCCAGCTGTTTTGCCGATCGTAATGTCATGACAGATTCACATTTGACACCCGTACTTATGTATTTATCCGTTCTTATATTCATTTAGTTCGATAAATACGTTAGTAACCCGAGGAATTAACCATGAAGTATTAATGGGCATTACTAGCAACTGATCCTAAGAAATACTACATAATCAGATTAATTGGAAACAAATGATGAAGTCTTCAAATATGAACTTGTTGCGTAGTTCACGACACCGTGTCGTGCACATAGCACGATTTCAGGAGACAGCTTTTAGGAAACAAGAATCGGTGAAATCAAAGAAACTGTTGCCATTTTGTGGTAACCAGCGCGTCGTGCACGGGACGCGTAAACGAGGTCAAAGGTTGCCAAATCAACATTAAATGTTCACCTGACTGGCAAAGAATGCGTAGCGAACGGTCTGGCAAAATGCCAACCACGCGCGCCTCTCTCTGCCGCTTGTGAAGGCGACAAACGAAAATACGGCAAGTGCGTCGGAACGTTAAGTCAGCGACACGGAACGGGGTCAGCGATCACGGCGAAACTATGCATCGAACCACGTGACTGCGACGCAAGCGCGTGCCCGCACTTCCGGTTCTTTTTGCCTGTTGTAGCCGTTAACGCACTCGGCTCTGGACACGTCCACGGGTGTCTATAGTACCCAGTCGCCGGCCGTTTACCAACAGGTTTGGCCTTCACTTTTGTATGCGCTATTAGAGCCACGCTAGGTGGCGCCAGTTGAAGCTGTCGAGCGGCTCTGTAGTGTACCCGACTACTAACCCTAGACCCCGTCCGCTTTCTCCGCCTTCGTCTCATCCCGCCCGTCTGTCTGTTGTAACAGTGTTTCGCTTCGTGCGTTGCAGCTCTGTGTATGTGATTAATTGCTGTGTTAGTTGTGGGTGTACGTGCGTGTGCAAGCGGTGTAGATCTGTCTAAGTACGTATACGTGGTGGCGCGCAGTCCAGCGTGCGCACGCATTTCCCGCACACGCTCGTGGGACATAGGCAGGTTTAGGTCAAGTTTCAACATAGCTTCCTATATAGGCGGGCCTGGGGCGGTTTACGTGTACCACTGGTAACATGTAATGCCCCAAGCAGAACTGTCCGCTTCAGTTTTGAATGTGTCCCATGCAACAAACACAGTAAGTGAAAATTACATCTCAGAAATGCATTCCGAAGGAATATCTCAGCTCAAGTTTATCATGAACGCCAAATCGTTTAGCCAGCGTAGACATTTCGGATTCTCATAAAACTTGCCTTAAATCCGCTTATGGTTCCACTTGTATGCGTTTGTGTATACGTGCGTATGTTTGACATTTTGTCGTTACTAGGTCATTGTCTCGGAGTACAGTGATTGGTTAAAATCCGCATGCGTAGCGTTTTGATTGGACGCGGGAAATGCCTCCATTAGGAATGGTAATGTTAGAATTTTGGTGGGTTAGCTAGCTAGATATTTCATTTCGCTGTATGCAGCAATTCCGGTTTGTTTGGTTTTCTTTGACTGGGCTTCGGTATTGGTTCGATTTGGTGAATGCAGTTTGGACGTAGGTACCTGTAGTATGTTGCCTGGGTGTAAATGGTTATTATATTTTGATAATGTTGCGTGTAGGTATTCCACTTTAAAGGTCTCTGGTCGCTATTGTACGTGGGTATGCGGGGGTGGTCACAAAGTGTTATTGCTGCACCAGGTGGTCGTTTGATTGAAGCTGAACAATATCATTTATTACATTTTTATAGAGGGAAACACATCATTAATTTCGGTCGGCTGTTGTTAACGTATCAGACACTTGGGAAGGGTCACTGAGTTACTTTCTTATTTACCGAAGAAAGCTCAAGCCTAACTGATAACAGAATCTTCTTTCTGAAAGGTGAATGCATCGACAAAACAAGTATGTTACTGGCAAAGATGACAGGTTTGATCAGCTGTAGAGAATAAAATGTAACATATTTTCCCTGTTGATTATCCAATTTGCGACTGCAGTTAAAATAATGTAGAGTATTTCCGGCGCACGACGTAAATTCCTTGACGGTAGGTCTATTTTAATGGAAGGTTAGAAATTAAGTAGTTATGAATGATCCGAATGTGGACAAACGTAGGTCCTGAAAGACGAAAGGGCGACTTGTGACGTACTTCAAAACAATTTTCACGCAATTTGATACACACACATGGAACTTGTGTACATTATTTCTATCACGAACATTGCAAGCACACATACAAAGATACGATTGGTTTATATTAGAGCATTCGAATGTTCTGTTTATTTGTAACAACAGAAGAGTGACGTCGCAATCACTGTCCGTTTGGCTCAGTTTTGAATAGTAGATCTACCATTATAAGACAGAATAAAAGCGAAAACTCGTAACAGAACCAGCAGATACGGTCGACTGTGTAATATGCAGCATCGTAGTTTGAATTATTACAATTCGCTTGACTACACTGATCGACTATTCCCGCACTGACGTCGGTCAATCATAACCAATCATGCGCGACGGTTTCATTCAATGCGGACCTATTTATTCAGTGCGGACCTGCAACATGTCCCCTTACAATGATCACTTAAATATTTATTTCTACATAATATATATATATATATATATATATATATATATATATATATATATATATATGTGTGTGTGTGTGTGTGTGTGTGTTGCTATACGTATTTGTTTGTCAGATGTAAATACTATTTCACAATTAAAACTATTGGTATTAAGTATAATGTATTTAACGGAATACGTTTCTTTTATCCTCTCAAAAAGTATGATGTAATTATTTTCAAAATAGTACATAACAATTCAATTCAGCTCTTGCGCATAATTGTGATACCTTCATATAGTATTCACCACTGAATAAGATAATATTACACTGATGGTGTATTAATAACAACATAGGCGTGTGCGTGTGCATTTTATTCGAAGCTTAAGTTTACTAACACTACAGTCTGCTACTCGTTGAGCGCAATCATGATTTCTACCTTGCTGTTCCATTGTTCCACCGTACTGACCCCAGTAGACGTGTCAGTAGCTCGTTGGGTGTTGTGAGCATGCTACGTCGTACCGTGTTAGGCAGAGCCGGTCGAACAATCATAGCGTCGCATCGTATGGAAAATAAGACTGCTTTTGCGGTACAGAGTGAAAACCAAACCTGGCTGGTTGGTCAAACGGCCGACGAATCCGTAAATACCGACTGTTTTCGCAGTCAACTGCCATACAGCTAGACGTGTGTTAGATGGCCAATGTACTATCGTGCGTCGACCCTCCAACGGTAAACAAGAGTCCGTTACCCAAGTCCCGTCCGTTACAGATGTTTCGGAATTGCACGCAGCACGACAACAATATCCAGAACACGCACGTCGTCGGTGTAAACATCATAAATTCATGTCCTTTGCAGCTGCGGAACTACGCAAAAACACGATACGACGCTGGAAATTCTCAGCCGTATCCAACTAGCGATTCTCTGAAATGTCTAAATTGCTTGCGTTGAGCAGTTTGGTTACAAAGCGTACGTATTGCGCCGATTGTGCGGTATTCTGGCAAAGCAATCTCGAGTACCGCTTTCGCGTCGAAATAGTTCGCCGACGTTCTGTCTTATTTTCCATATGTTGCACTTGGAGTTTGGTTCTCGCCGTCTGGTCATCTGTGTGTCTCGTCTATCGTTTCGGCGAATTTCACGTATGTCATCACTTTCTTTCCCAAACCAACCGTTGCAGTCTCTCAGACGTCACAGTTCGTGTCATTAACCAGCTACAAAACAGCGGCATCAGCGCCCGATAACGCAGTGACAATGTAACGTGCTTTCTAGATAAACCCGAATCGATTTTACAGCCACGCTAACATGCGCCTATCATGTCTTTTTCGCCGCCAGCGTCAACTGCATCGTACGACATGTATGTCACTTTATTCTGTAGCGCGCGCACGTGTCATGCGTGATTTGTGCGTCGTGCAGCTGATAGACAATGACGACACTGACGCTGTCGACGTTATGGTTTATTGTTCTCGTCGCAGACGCAGACGAGTATTTACGAGGCCGTACTGGAGATGAGTCAACGACAGGTGCAGCTGGAAAAACGGGTCGACCAGATAGAGACCAATCTCCAGGGCTTACAGGTGGGACATCTGCGTTATCCTTCTCGTGTTTGCTTCCGTTTGTCGTTCTACGTCATCGTGTTCCGCTTGCTTCTT
>JAODUO010000508.1:272500-342500 GCA_025642075.2 Ridgeia piscesae
TCTACTAAATACATTATTCATTAATCCAGTATCCCTTTAGACACTTCTTAGAGTAAATTGAACATTATTACAACATTGTGCAGTGTATTAGGATAATGTTTCTGTAAGACGGCGCGGCAAGTGACAATTTTACCACTATATGTCTCATGTTATAAAACACAATGTACACTCACGCATGCACGCACACATGCATTCAGGCGCATATCCATGGATTCCAGCGAATGTAAACAATACTTATCCGGCTGCCACTTTGCCTTAGTTGTGACCGACTCCGGCAAGGATGACAGAAAGGGTGGCTAATCTGTTAACCACCAACACGTTTGTAATGTGTCATTTGAGTGTTTCTATTGGATGGTTTCTATTTCATATTACACATATTGTGCGTTCATATTATAACTACCTTGCGTGAGAGAATTGTCTCGACCACTGTGACTGTGCGGCATTCCCGTCTCTCCATAATTCCTACAGCATTAAACACTTAATACTACATCAACTGCTTCGTTGTATTGTGCTTCTCGATCTCTACGGCTACTCGCGGCCCCTGGGAACGTATCTAGCTGTGTAACGTCAGTGTTACATAGTCACCAGTTGGAGGCGTCAGACTGTTTAGCATAAATGTACCTACACTGTCTAAAGACTCGTATTTGAACAATATACGTCAGCAAGAAACAGTACCACGCAATATCACGAACAATAGTTTGTAGTGGGACAATGTTAGTTCATTTCTTCATGCTATGCATTTGACTAATATTCGTTGTGAGCTTCATTAATGACTCCTTTAACATCTTATCAGTCAAGAAAAGAAATGTGGAAACGTCAAGCTCCACCAACGCAGGTACTGAAGTTGTCGCTTCGCTTTCAGCAAATTTAAACGTACATACACGCATACACACATACACACTCACACACACACACACACACACACACACACAACATATAATATATATATATATATATATATATATATATATTGGTAGCAGGATTTATCGTAATATAAAACTGTATTTGTTTACAAAGCCTTATCTACATGAGAACGGGGTGTTACTATTTTAACTAATATGAATAAACATGTCAATACCTAAAGCTATGCATCTCAATATATACACATAGTGACATGAACATGACATTACGACTTGTGTATAACTACGCAAACACATATACGGGATTAACTAGCAATACAATAAACATACATAATCCAATATTAATTAATAACAAATATCGGTGAGTACAAAGTAAGTATAAATATTATATCGTCTACATACTAGCATTTATAAGCCAATGCTCATCTTCTTATCCTTCTACTTAATGGCCGCCTTCTTTTGTTTGCTCTACTCCGCTGGTGGTTTCTTAACGAGTAAGTGTCTCCGTGGGCTGCTGGGTGCATACAATGTCTCCCTTGACGATGTTTCGCCTGTGGGAAATACCTGTGAAGTTAGGCGGTACCGCTCTCCCATGAGATGACCAAGGTGTTTACAACCTTAAGATGACCTATGCGAACGTCCTGGCGGAGCAGTCTGTAGGCTTCCAGTCGCCTCCGCCTCTTTGCCATTTCCTCTCAGCCTACAAACGTTGGCAATCTGCCATCGTGCACCAGCGGAGTTGTGAACCTAGCGCCATTGTTTCGACACTTGCATAGCGCTCTGCCGTGCACAGAAACTCAACAGTGTGTACCGTATCGTAAAATCTTTGCACGAAACAACGAACACACTCCTGAGATAGACTCTATATAACGCATTGTTTTAACATAATATATAAAATACGATACAAGACATCGCGACTTCTATTTTAATGTGCTGGTATGTTTTTGGATAAGTAGAGGAGCGAAGATAAAGTAATGGACCGGTTGTTCTTTTTTCGAGATAGCTGTTTTGGTGCAGAATCGTGTCTGCATATATATATATATATATATATATATATATATATATATATACACATATATATATACACACGCATATATGTGTATTAGTCGTCGCTGTTAATACAATGAAATTAACACCAAACAAGATATGATATTATAATATTTCTACGTAGATACCATTTATTAAAACACCATCCCGTACAGCTGGAGTAAGCTAGCCATATTCGAACCAAGTCTATGCGCAGTCACTTTATACAATCACTTCGTGTGTGATTTCTTGCAGTCACACATTTGCTAAAAAACATAATTCCTGCGGGTATGAACTAGTAAGGTAATGACATGACAGAGTAAGCTCAAGGTCATGAACTGGAGAAAAAGAATAATGACACGTAGCCTCTTCGATATTCTGAAAAGCCCCCGCTAATCCATAGAAACCTTGCAGAAGTTATATTGAGTAGTATCGCAGAACCTGTCCTGTACTGGTAATTAATTAGTCCGTATGAAGAATCCACGAAGCGTTCATAAAGCCACTGGTTCCTTAAATTAATCAATCAATGAACGTAATTTGGTCTGCGTCACTGAATTTCTAAAGATTTATGTACTACACAGAAAGTCTCATAATCAAATCTATTCGTCACTTTCCACGTCATCCGATCCTATTGAAATGCGGCTGTGAATATTAAAGGAACATGCAACCATAGTGTTGAAAATGCGTTAAAATTCCCCCAATTACCATATACCATTCAGGATAGAAATATTGTAACATATGTACTTTTTGTTTAATTTTGTAAGAAAGTTATACATCATAAAATTAATCTTGAAACGTACATTTTCACTGACCATGGGCGCTGCCATTGTTGCCCATTTCACGAAGAACTCACGAAGAGTAACGCGAGAGAATGCGTGAGTCTGACGTAGACTGTAACTCTCAGCGATATAGGCGCTGCGCAACATGTAAGCACAAGCACAGCGACATAATTTGAGTTCTTTTTATGAGTCTTGTGATAATAAAATGTTTGAATGTCAAGCAACAGAAAAACAGAGCAGGAGAAGGGTCAGTGAAAGGAAAGAGATTTTTCCAAATGCCAATAAATTCCATGCGAAACGCGAGTTGGCGATGAAATGGCTCCACAATATAAGTGCGGGTCACACGGTGGAAAAATTCAATTTCAACCGCAAAATGATTTGCCAGCACCATGTCACCGTTGATCTGGAACACAGGTTGCTGGGATTAGGTGAAAGACGACTGGTGAACGAAGATACTGTCCCCACTGAATTTGTACACAGAAAGAAAAGTCCGGGGCCGAGCAGTGTTGCTATGGCACGCGAAGAGCGGTCTCGCAAAAGGGACGAACAGAATGTATGCAAATACTATAAATGGGGTACTAGAATATCATTCAATGTATTTCCTTTATAATAATAAAAATCAATGATTAGCCAAATATTCACTGCGCGACGGTCGACTGGAATAATTAGTTGGATAAACGATTTGTTTACATGTGAAAGCGAGCGATAATAAAAGTTACTAAGCTCCGTCGAACCGATCAAGTCCAAGTAGAAATTCGCGATTGTCTTGGTTGCAATCTTTACTTGAGCATCGCTATTCTTTATCCTATTCTTTATAAATGTTTATATTGTAAGGGACGCCGTGTTTTTATATCTAACGCTCTGTAAGTGTAATTAAATGGATGGATAGATCTCAGACTCAGTGGGTGAATTAAGAGTTCGTTTTGTTTTGCCCACCCGAGGCGCTAGCGGTTGTGGAAGTGTGACGTCACACACCCACGGGCGAAATGTCCAAAATGTCAGCCTCCAGGGATGTTCACTAATTCTCCTTAAAACTTAATAAATCATTTCAGAAAAAAGTATAAAATATGGGATATGATTCAATGAACATTGTTTAATGTTTTGAACAATTGTTCCTTTAAGTGAATTGGATGAAGCGGTTGGACAAGATTAAATATAATGACATACTTAGAAACAAATCGGATACACACTGCCATCCAGCAAGGACGACAAGTCCAGATTATGTGTGAATGTACAAGTCAGAGTATTATATGCTATATGATAATAAAAGTTTGGGATAATCACGCTTCTTTATTTACAACTCAAAAAAGACAATCATATTTTGCAAATATACGATGTTGCGGTCAACATTGTATAATGACTGACAAACAGTATCAAGTACAACACACCGTGTATGCTGTTGATACGATATACAACTGTATTATTTATAAGAAGTGTATTGCAGCGTATCAAGACGATAGTTCTCAAAATCTTGCCTTCTGATAATGTATATGATGCGAGGAGGTAAGAAAACGTGTATCGGTGTGAGGAACTACACGTCTGACACAGGCATGACAACAGCTACAACAACGACGCCCTGGGTTCGAGTTGCTGACAGTGTCGATATATAGCTGACTGTTTCAGATGAAGTCGGCCGTAGCGAGCTATGAGTGCATGACTCAGACATCCAGACCCTGCAGAATTGTCCGGTTAACACCAATTTACCGGAACAGAAGAGCAACTAGCTCCATCCCTGGAATGGATCTTTAAAAAGCTATTTTGTTACAATGATTGTTATGTTTACTCAGATCCAGAAATGTGTTAACATATATGTGATAACAATTGCAGTGTCTGCTAAAAGATGTGTGTTAGCGAATGTAAAATCTTTTAATATAGATGAATAATGGAGTTCGGCAAGGAATAGGACGAATAGGATATTGCCGATTTTGCAAAATCAACATAGAATGGTCGTGAATATCTCGCCCACCATGACCTGTCCAGTATGGTTACGATGCGGGTGCACTCTCATTCCTTGTACCTCCTGTCGTTCATTCACAAAATTGCTCGCACCTATGCGAGTTGGTGCCTGACAGTTTTCCAGATTGCCGCTGTTTCGACCCAGCATTGAAGACCATTACGAAGGTGATCTGCAGCTCTACACCCGACTGTCTCCGTGCTGCGTGTGGGTTGCACCTGTGACAGTGTTCCTACAACGGACTACCAGAGACAACAAAGACGGGATAACATTAAAAAAACGGCTAGGAAGAAAGAAATGCTAACTATATATGCACCTGGTAAACACTTGCTATAAATGGAAGCCGAACATCCCGGTATCCGATACGACATTTATTTCGAGACAAACTCGAAAGTACGTATCATTGGCGCTAAATTAAATGTTACCCGTCTGTCAATGCATCACCTGATTTATGATAGGTGTAGTTATGAATAATGTGTCTAACTAATAATAAATCTTCAATAGCCATAGTTTCTGTGTAAAATTGTTTTGGACGTTATAATTATAATTTCCTGTGTTGGCTAAGAGGGAATGAGACATTTATTTTATAATACAATTCAAAAGGAAATTGCGGCACTATCTAAAATGTTTTGTGATACATCTGAATCGGTGAAATTGTTGCAAATACATTGTATAAGTTAGAATTGGCGCAAATTGTAGAAGATATTATATTTTACTCTACCGCACGGTGACTAGATGCGGAAATAGGTTACACAAAATAATCGTTGATGTATGGAAACCCTTCATTCGGTGTGTCGAAATAAATAGGTCGATTAGCACCTACTAGAAAATCCTGGTCGTACACAACAATACTAATTCATATTATGCAATTTCTCAATTGATGAAGGACCGATTTTCATACCTGAGGCAAGAATCTGTCTTTCAAAATAACTTATATCGATCAATGGTGGATTATGTCTTATATCCCTTGAAGCAAAACCGCGTAGCATATTTAATTTGACAGGTGTGCTAAATTACCCCCATCACTGATGTCATTCATAACATTATAGATGATATCAAGCATGTATATTAAAATTTTAAAACTAATACTAGGACTAAATATATCAGACGATGTGTCCTAGAAAAGGATAGATCCGCATAAAATCTCTTTAAGTGTTTAATAAGTTGGAGCAGATAGATGTTACATCTGCACACTTGGCTACACCTCTGGCAGTCCACGGATGACGGCCCCTGTCCTCTCCAGGCTACACTTCATCACAAACCACAGATGACGGTCCCTGTCCTCTCCATGCTACACTTCCTCACAGTCCATAGATGACGGTACCTGTCCTCTCCATGCTACACTTCATCACAATCCACAGATGACGGCCCCAGTCCTCTCCAGGCTACACTTCCTCACAGTCCACAGATGACGGTCCCTGTCCTCTTCAGGCTACACTTCCTCACAGTCCACAGATGACGGTCCCTGTCCTCTCCAGGCTACACTTCATTACAGTCCACAGATGACGGTCCCTGTCCTCTCCATGCTACACTTCCTCACAGTCCACAGATGACGGTCCCTGTCCTCTCCAGGCTACACTTCCTCACAGTCCACAGATGACGGTCCCTGTCCTCTCCATGCTACACTTCATCACAGTTCACAGATGACGGACCCTGTCCTCTCCATGCTACACTTCATCACAGTTCACAGATGACGGTCCCTGTCCTCTCTAGGCTACACTTCCTCACAGTTCACAGATGACGATCCCTGTCCTCTCCATGCCACACTTCATCACAGTTCACAGATGACGGCCCCTGTCCTCTCCAGGCTACACTTCCTCACAGTTCACAGATGACGGTCCCTGTCCTCTCCAGGCTACACTTCATCACAGTTCACAGATGACGGTCCCTGTCCTCTCCAGGCTACACTTCATCACAATCCACAGATGACGGCCCGAGTCCTCTCCATGCTACACTTCATCACAGTTCACGGATGACGGCCCCTGTCCTCTCCAGGCTACACTTCCTCACAGTTCACAGATGACGGTCCCTGTCCTCTCCAGGCTACACTTCATCACAGTCCACAGATGACGGCCCCTGTCCTCTCCATGCTAAACTTCCTCACAGTTCACAGATGACGGTCCCTGTCCTCTCCATGCTACACTTCATCACAGTCCACAGATGACGGCCCCTGTCCTCTCCAGGCTAAACTTCCTCACAGTTCACAGATGACGGCCCCTGTCCTCTCCAGGCTACACTTCATCACAGTACACAGATGACGGCCCTGTCCTCTCCATGCTACACTTCCTCACAGTCCACAGATGACGGCCCCTGTCCTCTCCATGCTACACTTCATCACAGTCCACAGATGACGGCCCCTGTCCTCTCCAGGCTACACTTCCTCACAGTCCACAGATGACGGTCCCTGTCCTCTCCAGGCTACACTTCCTCACAGTTCACAGATGACGGTCCCTGTCCTCTCCAGGCTACACTTCATCACAATCCACAGATGACGGCCCTGTCCTCTCCATGCTACACTTCCTCACAGTCCACAGATGACGGCCCCTGTCCTCTCCATGCTACACTTCATCAGAGTCCACAGATGACGGCCCCTGTCCTCTCCAGGCTACACTTCCTCACAGTCCACAGATGACGGTCCCTGTCCTCTCCATGCTACACTTCCTCACAGTTCACAGATGACGGTCCCTGTCCTCTCCAGGCTAAACTTCCTCACAGTTCACAGATGACGGTCCCTGTCCTCTCCAGGCTACACTTCCTCACAGTCCACAGATGACGGTCCCTGTCCTCTCCAGGCTACACTTCCTCACAGTTCACAGATGACGGTCCCTGTCCTCTCCAGGCTAAACTTCCTCACAGTTCACAGATGACGGTCCCTGTCCTCTCCAGGCTAAACTTCCTCACAGTTCACAGATGACGGTCCCTGTCCTCTCCAGGCTACACTTCCTCACAGATGATGGCACTTGTCCTCTCCAGGCTACACTTCCTCACAGATGATGGCACTTGTCCTCTCCAAGCTACACTTCCTCACAGATGATGGCACTTGTCCTCTCCAGGCTACACTTCCTCACAGATGATGGCACCTGTCCTCTCCAGGCTACACTTCCTCACAGATGATGGCACTTGTCGTCTCCAAGCTACACTTCCTCACAGATGATGGCACCTGTCCTCTCCAGGCTACACTTCCTCACAGATGATGGCACTTGTCCTCTCCAGGCTACACTTCCTCACAGATGATGGCACTTGTCCTCTCCAGGCTACACTTCCTCACAGATGATGGCACCTGTCCTCTCCAGGCTACACTTCCTCACAGATGATGGCGCCTGTCCTCTCCAGGCTACACTTCCTCACAGATGATGGCACTTGTCCTCTCCAGGCTACACTTCCTCACAGATGATGGCACTTGTCCTCTCCAGACTACAGTTCCTCACAGATGATGGCACCTGTCCTTTCCAGGCTACACTTCCTCACAGATGATGGCATCTGTCCTCTCCAGGCTACACTTCCTCACAGATGATGGCACTTGTCCTCTCCAGGCTACACTTCCTCACAGATGATGGCACTTGTCCTCTCCAGGCTACACTTCCTCACAGATGATGGCACTTGTCCTCTCCAGGCTACACTTCCTCACAGATGATGGCACTTGTCCTCTCCAGGCTACAGTTCCTCACAGATGATGGCACTTGTCCTCTCCAGGCTACAGTTCCTCACAGATGATGGCACTTGTCCTCTCCAGGCTACACTTCCTCACAGATGATGGCACTTGTCCTCTCCAGGCTACAGTTCCTCACAGATGATGGCACTTGTCCTCTCCAGGCTACAGTTCCTCACAGATGATGGCACTTGTCCTCTCCAGGCTACACTTCCTCACAGATGATGGCACTTGTCCTCTCCAGGCTACACTTCCTCACAGATGCTGGCACCTATCCTCTCCAGGCTACACTTCCTCACAGATGATGGCACTTGTCCTCTCCAGGCTACACTTCCTCACAGATGATGGCACTTGTCCTCTCCAGGCTACACTTCCTCACAGATGATGGCACTTGTCCTCTCCAGGCTACACTTCCTCACAGATGATGGCACTTGTCCTCTCCAGGCTACACTTCCTCACAGATGATGGCACTTGTCCTCTCCAGGCTACACTTCCTCACAGATGATGGCACTTGTCCTCTCCAGGCTACACTTCCTCCTAGATGATGGCACTTGTCCTCTCCAGGCTACACTTCCTCACAGATGATGGCACTTGTCCTCTCCAGGCTACACTTCCTCACAGATGATGGCACTTGTCCTCTCCAGGCTACACTTCCTCCTAGATGATGGCACTTGTCCTCTCCAGGCTACACTTCCTCACAGATGATGGCACTTGTCCTCTCCAGGCTACAGTTCCTCACAGATGATGGCACTTGTCCTCTCCATGCTACACTTCCTCACAGATGATGGCACTTGTCCTCTCCAGGCTATACTTCCTCACAGATGATGGCACTTGTCCTCTCCAGGCTACACTTCCTCACAGATGATGGCACTTGTCCTCTCCAGGCTACACTTCCTCACAGATGATGGCACTTGTCCTCTCCAAGCTACACTTCCTCACAGATGATGGCACCTATCCTCTCCAGGCTACACTTCCTCACAGATGATGGCACTTGTCCTCTCCAGGCACAGGGCAAAATAGATCCACAGGCTATCGGAAGTAACAATATATGAAGTGTTCATTCAGACCTCAAAATTCCGTAATAATTTGTCGCGAACGTGGTACAATCATTCTTTATTACAAGAACGCTACAAACACAACGCATTCCTGCACAGTGTGGACAATATCCATGACATTAATAATAATAATAATTATTATTATTATAATAATAGTAATAAAAAAACATTGTTCCTAAATCCTTGAACACCAAGGGTCGGTTAATCTCTCAAAGTCGATAAGGTGGATTCGCAAGATTAGAAAGATAAGTTATTAAATGACGTCATAATTGTGTAATATTTTCAACTCATATAATATTAAAAAGAACAAATTAAATAAATCCACGAAGTAGCTGAAAAAGCCATAATTCCTAAGTCGCTATTTGTACGAAATGTGTCCCCATTGTGACAGAAAAGTCCATAATTCCAATGATTTATTTATACCTAAGAACAACAAATAATCAGACTTAAACTAAATAGAATTTCTTGCGTATTTAAGCAATGGATGTAATTTCGTATGCTGGTTGCTTACATATAGGGGTGATAGGTAATCATCTTGTTCTTATTGGGTAGTACAGTAAATCAATGCAGAGAAGCTTAAGACGGCACTGATTTGATAAATCCGCTAACCAATGTTACCCAGTAATGCGTGCCAAAAAACTACTAGTTATGTCTAAAAAGTGGAATAATGCATAGTCTGGATATTGCTTTTAAATAATTCAAGGCTGTTTTTATTTACAACATGTTGAGTGAGGGAGTTACAAAGTCGAAAGGTACTTGGGAAAAAAGAATACAAGTGGTAATTACATATGGAGTGAGTAATAAGGTAAGACAAGGAATGCTGTTTTCTAATGACTGTGTTTACAGGAATAAGATATGTTTTTGTTTTATGTTTATGGTATACCCACTAAGCCATTTGCTATTTTATATATCATGCGTAGTTTAGCGTCATTTCTTCGGTCGGATAGGGATCTCCATCCTAATGTCTGGAGCATATCGGTTAAACTTGAGGTATTGTGATATCGAGCTGCACGGCGTTGGATCATTTCTAGTTGGTTTATCTGTGTAAAGGTGTAGGGGTCCCAGACAGTACAGCTGGTTTCTAAGACAGGTCTGACAAAGGAGACTTTGATATTTCTGCGGAGGAAGCCTAGTGATATATTTGCTTTTAAAGAAATGTTATTTATGTGGGCATTCCACCGAAGGTCTGAAGTTATGGTTATACCAAGATATTTTGCCTGTGAGACAGTTTCAAGTAATTGTCCATGAAGCCTGTATTGTGTTTTAATAACAGTTTCGTTTCTTGCTATAGGGATGACTTTTCAAGATTGAATTTCATGTTCCAATGTTTTGCCCATGTATCAAGTTTGTAAAGATCTTCCCGGAGAGCAGCTGTGTTTGTTTTAGACTTAAGAGCTATACACCTGTGCCTGTCCCCGTGTATAATTAGCCAAATTTTATTATTATTATTGTGATTGTTAGTGTTAGTGTTATTGTTATTGTTATTATTATTATTATTATTATTATTATTACAATTATTATCATTTTTATTATTAATCCACCGTTAATCTACACCCCCACCCATCTGATCTAACTTTTGGTGGTTTAACTATAATAATAATAATAATAATAATAATAATAATAATAATAATAATAATAATAATAATATATATATTATTCAGGATGGCTCAGCTAAATACAGTGTACATTAAAATATAAACCAGATTTCTTTTCAATGAGGTTCTCATACACACAATCGTACAGAGATGCAATATTAAAAGATGTAAAATAGAGAGACAAAGAATGCTGCATCGTCAGCGTACAGAACGACCTTACTGTGCTTAACCATGCTCGGTAAATCATTGACATACAGGGTGAACAGTAGCCGCCCCAATACTGAACCCTGGGGCACACCAAAGTTGATTGGTAACACACTGGATGCAGCTCCGTGAAATCTTACATGTTGTGTCCGGTTAGTAAAATAATCCCTAAACCCAAACAATTCTATTTCCTCAATACCAATGGCAGAGAGTTTATGTAACAATATGTTTGTATCTACAGTATCAAAGGCTTTCTTTAAGTCAAGGAATATGGCACCTGTGGTGTTACAATACTGTCTTTGGTCATATAGGTAGTCAGATACATCAGACAGGGCTGTGGTTGTTGAATACCCAGGTCGAAAGCCTGATTGAAACGGATTTAGGATATTATGCTTAGTGACGTGGGTATACAGTTGGTCATGGATGAGTCTTTCAAAAAATGTCATGCATAAAGGAAGTACATATATTGGTCTATAGTTAGAGGTATTTTGGCGATCTCCCTCTTTAAAGACAGGACTCACAACTGTCTGTTTCCACTCACTCGGGATCGTTCCTGTCAACAAGCTTAAACCAGTTTTATGCATTTGACAAAAAAGTTAGAACGCTGGTATAAAAACACAGGAAGGTGTCTCCCCCTGGCGGAGAGTGTATCGCCAATGTATTTTAGTATTATCCAACAGATGGCACTCTATCTCATTGCAATCAAAAATGGCGGATGTTTTAGAATTACATGAGGATGGAGACGATTTCCAAGTCGACGACGAAGGAGATCGTAAGTACTGCATGAGTTATATTATATGAGATTAATGGGGTTGTATTTTTGTGTTTTATAAATCGAATTAAGCAATGTCGTGAACGGTTTATGTATAGCAACGTATGTATTACGTTCGCATGTTGATCTATATTATCGCCCAGACGCGCATTTTATGCTCGTCTTTATTTTATGATAGTTTATCAGGTACTTTGCGTTTAAATATACATGATCCGGCTGCTACAGCACTGCATCATATATTTTAATAAATGTGCGGTAAACGTCTGTGAATTTGAAAATATTTTTGGGGAATTGGCTTGGTTTATAATTTATTTATCTAAGCGTACAGGCATAGCTTTATGTAGAGACCCGGCCACCCGTCATTTGGACAAATACAAATGAATATGGACGGGTAGAAATATGGTGGACGGTTAAAAAATGAAGGAGCAAAATAAAGGTGTTCCAAAACCATAGATATTGTTAGTTATGCCTTGAAAGTGAGTGAAAATGGTGTCACATGTGTGTTTGTAGTCCATTTCAGGTCATCAGACACATTAAAAATTGTGTAAACTGGCTTAACAGTTAACATCCATGTGTCCACCAAAACATGTGTGACTGGCAATAATTTTATCCTGCATAAAGCCCTGCACGTACAGGCTACAAAATGACTCTCCTTCACAATAACTGAATAAGCCCGCACTGCTCAGGCAGTAAGTCACAAAGCGAGCCCAGGCCAGCAGGGGCAATCTTTTACTTTCTGACCTAACCATGAAAAACCGTAACAAAACTTCTCACATATCTAATAGGTACACACACAAAGTATTTTTTTATGTTACAAAACCAAATAATAAACATTTCTGTAATTAATAAAATTCAAAACAAATTGACATCATGTGCAGCTGCTGTGCATAGCTCAGTGATTACCGTAACATCAGCATTTTATCACAGTGTCGCAACATAAATGAGAGTTCTTGACCAGAGGTTTTATCCTAGCCCTAAGCTGACTCTGTAGTCTACCCATAAAGTTAACCCTAGTTTTTAACCCTACACTGCTAAGAATTGACGCCACAACACAATATTACGGTAATCACAACCTAAGCGTAGCTGCCTATTATGTACATTTTTGCATGAGTTTGTTTAAGAATTTATCTGTTTCAGTAAATTATAAACTTCAGTTAGATTCCCCTAATTAATAACTTCATTCTCCAGAAAAGCCACACAAATCAGGCTTACTGTAGTAGTACAAAGTTATCATAGTGACAGTATCCATGGGTAGAACTTCAGCTTTTAATTTACTAGAACAGCAGGACTAGTAAAGACAAAAGTTTACAAGTACAGTTTAGTAGTCCTGCAATTAAAGTCACATTTTATTTGAAGCTAACAATTTTGTTTGCAACTCCGATTAAATAACAATACAATGTTCATAAAGGCAATAAAGAAATAACAACGTAATTTATGAATAACTGAAGATATGATCTGTATTTAAAAACTGCGCAATTGAAAACGGATACCAGTTGCGCTCATTATGAGATACAGGACAGCATAGCAATATAATTTTCTATAACCTCAGATTGATTGACTACTGTAGCCACAGGACTAATTGGCTGGCAGGTTTACTAGTCTGCCCTTATCTTTATTAGTGGACTAGTGGGTAGTTCTACCCCTGGTATCTGGGAAGTGCTGGTGGATATAAACCTCACTGCGATGGTCTTGTCCTAAAAAAATTCTACCCTGCATAGTAATATCAACAGTGATGTTCAAAATTGGTATGTCACTTGCCTAGGTTTGTAACTCTGTCAAGTTACCACAATTATTTATGTATTGATAATCCCAGAAAACAGTCTCTGTACATGTATGCATGTTATTATGGAGAATTCTCACTGTATCAGCAGGGGTAGAAACTAACCTTTTTCACCACTAGTCCACAGGACTAGTGGCCAGTGAAGTTCACTAGTCCGGTCAAATTCACCAACACGAAGTCAAGATAAAAAAAATTAGAAAAAAATGATTTATGAAAAACATAGTACTGATAATATATATCTCTCAATCTACACCATCCAATACATTAAGCTTTTGTATCCACTGGCCCGGGGAGGCAGTATATTTGAAAAGTTACTGGCCTCTCCCCAAAAAGTTAATGGCTCGAATATTGTAGACAAAATATGCTGCTAACGAGGTGCCCATCGCTTTAGAAGACGAAGTTTCGACATCATGAAGACTTTCTGAAGCTCTTATGTTGCTTGTGCTTTTTAAAAGTAATTTTTTTCTGATTACAACAATAAAAAGAGAGAACTCGACGTTAAATGAAATGTATTAATTGTGGTGTCAGTCTGCTAATATACAATCTGAGGCAACGTTCACACTATACAATTTTACCACATTTATTTATAGACTATTACATGGAATGGATTACTACATATTACGAGAAATTAAATATCAACCTCAATGACAATTTAGTCAACGTCTTCTGTCAGTGTTGTGTCTGTTCTACATATCACATAAATAATATAAAATAAAAACATAAAAGTACAATATTATTTATTACAGCCTGCACTGTAGGCCATTTTATAAGGTCGGACATTATAAAAAACAAACTTTTCATATTTAATATTAACAATTGATTTACTCATTGACACTTTTTATTAATAGTTGGTTTTGCATAATTGTGTTGAGCAAAGTTGGCGAAGTCGAATTCATCACTTTGACTGTTTTGACAAGTACACAGGGTGGCTTGGGGCTTGAAACTATAGCTGTCTGTTATGAAAAACATTTCTTAGTTTTGGTTGTGCCTTAAAACTATTACTGCAGAATCAGGCATACGTGATACATGCGTCGGGCCAACACGCCAGTGCAAATGCCGAGCCCTGTCGACAATACACATGTTGCTGTTCTTAAGAAAAATGACGCGAAATTGGTGCAAAATGGCGACGTGTTTTAATTATAAATAATCAACTTTTGTAACACCAGGTGGTGCCACTGCAAATTCTGATGAATTCAGTAGTCCACCGGACTACCGACTTGTAATATTTAGTTTTTTTATTTACTAGTCTGTGGCACGATCTGGTAGTCTTGGACTAGCGGACAGTCCTTAATTTCTGACCCTGTATCAGTGAACAAAGATAACTTGTATTAATTTTTTAATACTTTTTGTTTCAGAAGGGTTGCAAAAGTTGAAGGAAAAAGCAAAGAAGCGGAAAGGACGAGGGTTTGGTGGTGGTAAGTTCCATGTTAAACTGTCAGTACAACAAGAATGACAGACCACTATGTTAATCTGTGTCTTGTGTTGGTGGAGATTGTGTGACAATGTACAGCCACTGTGTACTCTGCCTCCTGGGATGGTACAAGACCTTAGCAAGGACCACTCTAGAAAAAGAAATGCATCATAATTTGAGCACATCAGAGGAAAAACAATGTGCTCTTTTGGGATCATAATAACACAGATATCTGCAGCGCGTTTGTGGTCAAGCAATACAAGACCTAATTTTTCTTCGATAAACATGCTATTTGGGTATACAGTTTCATTTTTCTGTGGTCAGTGCAGGACTCCCACTGGCTGCACACACCAGGCAAGTTACTGCCTCTTATATGTGGACAATATTGCACATGTTGTTTGAAGCAAGTTTCTTCTTTCACTTTGTGTTTTCAATGTTCTGTATGATGATATTGTCACAGATGTCAAATGAATCCCTCGTTGGGCAACACCAGTTACACCACATGATGGGGTGAAAAGGGATGATTATCTTTTGTTTCTTTCTACATTACATGTGTATAATGTTGTGTCCGTTGTTCAGAGCGGACTAGGACAGACGTGGATGAATATGAAGGAATGGAAGTGGATGAGGACGATGACGCAAAGGGCCCTGGACCACAGAGATGTGAGTATTTTCTTCCGCAATTTACACGTCAAACTTGCTCAATTACCCAGCCTTGAGGAAAAGGCAGTCAGCAGAACTAAACTGTTTAGAAATTGTGACCTCTGACCCCTGTGTGGTGATCCTGTTGTATGATCCTGTGTCCTCTTGCAGCGGTGGAAGGTTGGATCCTCTTCATCACGAATGTGCAGGAAGAGGCGCAGGAGGATGACGTCATAGACAAATTTGCTGACTACGGCGAGATCAAAAACCTTCACATGAATCTTGATCGACGGACAGGCTACCTGAAGGTGTGTGTTATCTTTGGTGTGATCCAGGGTTGGTGTTTAATCCGGATTAAACGGGTTTAACATGAGTTAAACCCGGGTTATGTATCAATAATCATAAGGTGAACATAAACAAAACGTCACCATCAGTAATTTAAAACAGATCTGTGAAATGGGGGTCAGTGGTTCCCGTTAAGACTGATATGTCGCAATTACATAAGTCACTTATAGTAATTATACATACCGGTAATATAGCTATCCTCTCTACATATGAATGTATTGTATTTTTTTACTTCAATACAATTTTTATCTCTTTATAATTAAATCTATCTCTGAAGCATGTGTACATGCTTCTCTGTAGTACAAGTAGAAATAATTAAGTGACAATCAAATAATACGTACAACATTTCTTTGCATCTATGCATGTGCATATTAAAATTCTAATGACTTTGTGTACTTAACTGACATATGTAACAATCAGATATTGTACATACATTTTGATATTTTTGTAAGAGATAATTGTTTTTAAGTAATTCGCAAACCCATGTAAACTGTAACAATTTTTTCCAAAACTAATTCTAGAGTATCATTCATAATGTGAAAAAATCCCTTATAAATAGGTAATAATAACAAATGTACTCATGTTTAAGCTTCAATATTTACATTTCGTACTGCCTGCATATATGCCCTTTGAAGTCATGTTATGAGTCATTTTGCAATCAAGAGACTGTTTTGCAACCTTTCTCATGAAAGCACCCCAATACTGCTTCAGAATACATTGGAACAGCAATTATTAAATTGAGATGAGGTCGCTGAGCTAGTGGTGTGTATTGTTGAAACAGTGACTGACTGGAGCTGGTAAATGACTGTGATGGCTGCAAACCAAAATACTGTGTACTGTTTCACGCAGGGCTACGCACTTGTTGAGTACGAAACATTCGGAGAAGCACAGAAAGCCATCGAGAACTTGAACGGAAGCGAAATCCTTGGACAGAAGATAAACGTCGACTGGTGTTTCGTGAGGGGCCCATCAAAAAAGAGGTAATTATGCATGTGTCTAATTAGACAACACAATTCCAAGTAACCATGGACATTACAATGACAAAATAAAACTTCCCATTTTGTAAAATTAATGCTTGTCTTGCACTGTACACATATTGGATGTAAAGATAATGGGAGTTACTCTTAAATGTTAATTCATAATTAAGAATAAGATTTTTTGGAATAGTTGGGGTTGCATTTTAAACCAATTATCTTTAAAACTCCCCAAATTCAAGGCCCAATTCCATTTCAGTATACAAATGAACCAAGTTAGGAACTATATATTTCGCTGGAATGGACACTAAGAATTATTTGTGTGCGGTTTGATATGCTGTTATTAATTTAGGCATATTGCAAGTAAGCATGAATGCTGTTTAAAACATTATTGTAGACTTATTGAATTTGTTCATATAAAGGGGTTGAGGTTATAACGTTGAGTGACAAATTTATTTCTCTTTGATGTGCAGCTGCTGGATAAATTATGTCACAAATTGTGAAGCTGTACTTGTTCAGCTTATTTGAATAACTGTAAAGACACTGGAATTGCCCATATGTGCACTGTGACACAAACAGGGATTGAGTTATTACCAAAACAAACACGCATTTCATTTATATCACTGTACTTTTGAAAATATTTGTTATCGTCTCAAACCATTATTAGTACCCTTAGTAACATCCGAAACCTGAAATGTACTTTCTTTTTGTGACTTATCATATTTGTGTAACAGTTGTGTTGATATCTCTCGATATTGTTCTCCTGTAATGGTTATCTTTGTTCATATTGTTGTCATGTTTGACGTTCCAGTGGCGATACTCGAAGATCTCGGCGCAGTCCGTCACCAGACCGCCGACGTCGACGCTCCGACCACAGATAAACCATCATGTGTCTCCAGATTGTCACCAACATTGACACTCTGATCACTGACGGACATGATCACGTTGGTGTAGATAAGCAGTGTCAACAAGAAATTTTTATTCAGCAATCTGCCAGGGCAGGTCCATTCTTTCAAGCTTAGCACAAGAAAATTAAGTAAGGTATCTGTCAATATTAATGTATGTCCAGAACACAGCACTTATAGGGTTTTAAAGACAAAGGCAGCACAAATCCCAATGATTTGCTGAAGTGTTCATCACATCACCTGTATCCACCCAAGTCCCTATCTCAATTAACCTACTAAGGGAATCCTGGTACATGAGGGCAAGCAAGTGACAGTGTGACTGTGGAATAGTTGTTTGTGGCAGTGGTGTTGTTGAGATGTTGCAAGACCTGTATTGATTTTGATTCCAATCAAACAAATCCTGCATATGTCTCCTCAGTGTAGTTATGTCGATGTTGTTTTTACAATAAAACATGTTCACGAAAATGGTTTGTTCGGTTTTATTCACGGCAGATTTACAGCCAGTTCATATCAGTAAATAATTCATTTGAAATCTCGACCAGCTGAAAGTTGGCCACGACATTTAACCTAGACAAATCATTTACAAATAGATAACAAAACACACGGTTATATAAACAATTCGGAAAATGAAAGAGCCTGATGGTTCTTGGGGCAAGAGATGATTAATGCCAGTTTGGGTTACTTTTTTGAAAAAGCAAACATTTACAACTAAACATTGTATTTTTCAAATATCTCGATATTATGATCTGAAATGATGCACATAATGAGCATTTATGAAAGACCAAAATAATACTCAATATGTATGTACATTGTTTATGATTTTGACCAGGATACCAACAGAAGACTACAAATTCTGCACATGATTGATGAAACGTTCTAGTTGTCTTTACGTTACATCATACTGACAGACGAGTGAGGGATTTTGATTGACATTTCAGGTACCAAAGCTCTATAAACAAATCACACAAGTGTTCAGTTGCAAAACCAGATCCACACTCCTTGTCATGTGGCGTCATTTGCAGTCCTGCAAGTGTTTCATAACGTCAAGTTCGACCCTCAGCTGGCGCCATCTGGCTTGCATGCGAGCAACTCGCGCACTATGATGCACCATCCTGAGGACAGACATTAATAAATATGATGTCATTCACTACATCAGTCGGTAGTAATAGTAAAACCTTATTTTGACACCATCAAATCATGGAAGGCTATCTCATTCACGGATGTTAGGTAAATAGTTAAATGTTATAATAATAAATTTGGGTATACTGATTAAATAATAATAAATAGTAATGATATGTATACATTTGTTTACGTGTATAGTTAGATTAGTTTCAGATTAAGCTATGTTCTGTAAAATTATTATTAGATATGTGAAATTATAAAAAGTAATTCCAGCTATACCACAATAATATTAATAAAATAAATAAGATTGATAGTACTAATAATGACTGCATAGACAGTGTAGATGAAAAAAGTATGACAGTTAATAACTGGTTAATAATTATCATGGTAGAAATGCATACTTGGGGAATATCTGTGATTAGGTGCCTTCAAGATAATTTGTTCAGACAATTGGACTTAATCTAGTTGCCTGTTGTTCACATCCTCGACCATTTTTATTGTATGCAACAGATGTTAATTTCCTGATAAAAATCAAAATAATCTTCCTAGATAGATGCTGCCCGTTCAATTTACCAACTTAAAACATGTCTTAAATACATGTAAACGTGCCTTAAACATGCCACCAGTTGGTGGCTCTCTGTTTTCCCCTTGGAGATACAGTAGGGTGGGCTGAGTGAGTTCTGTTAAAAGGGGATGTAGAATGCTTGTTTTTACTACTCACCACTGGTGTATCCAGACATTAAAATCTGCCGTGCCACACCATCATTCTTATTTATTGTTCTACGTCTGCAAGTTCCCCATTTCTGACTAGACTCACACCTTCTGACTACCCCATTCCCGCCAAGCAATCATGTCGATTGCTGGACACATGAACCGAGTATATGGCGTGAGCAGGATTGGGAAGGGAGTTAAGATCGGGGCCCTTGCCATCACTCTCAAATAAAACAGTTGTGCGCAAAGACATCTTAATTTGGCTTCTATTTTTTGTCAAGTTAAAAAAGCCACTAACACTATTGACATTTGAGCACCTTGTTACATGAATATTCTACATTGATGGATGTAAAAACTCCACAATGTGTCATCAGTGATGACAAAGCAAGAATTAACCCCGTAAGCAGGAATATTCCCTGATTGGATCATTTATAATTATGTGACGTCAATCTCATTGTCAAATGGCGTGAATTGTATGCAGTCAATCTTAACCAGATCTAAGTGACGTTATGACTAAAATGTTGCTAAAATCTGCAATTCTATGTAAATATAAGTGTCTTTACAGCATCCTGCAGAGTACATCACAAAATCAATAATGGTTGCATTAAATAGCTACTCTTAGGCGACAATTCCAGCATATTTTGGACGAGGCGGCTTAAAAAAACAGCAAGGCGAGGAAATGAGTGACCTTAGAAAGAGGTCAGTGACCCGGGCACCTGGGGTTGATGCACTTACAGCACGGGGAGAGGTCAAGAAACAGTATTGACCATCGAGACATAACAGAGGCACTGCACTGAGCAACCAGCTGTGTTAG
Organism: Ridgeia piscesae; assembly: GCA_025642075.2. Classification (NCBI taxonomy): domain Eukaryota; kingdom Metazoa; phylum Annelida; class Polychaeta; order Sabellida; family Siboglinidae; genus Ridgeia; species Ridgeia piscesae. The sequence continues at coordinate 293,099 of JAODUO010000508.1, forward strand.
AGTGTGTACTCACCTGTCCTTAAACAGTGCGTTGACGCGCTGAGACAGTGTGTTGTGGATGATCAGTGGCACTTCTGTCTGCGTCTTCTGCCGGTATCTGTCAAGACTTGGGAAAGATCGCAGAGCGAAGACAAATATTTCGTCACTGGTCTCGCCATCGGTTTTCGTTCCTGCAACAGTGAAATGTTGCTGATTACATCACAAGTTTCTGTCAAGCAAACTTTCTGTGTAATTCTGCTACCTCATTTGAACATCCATTTCCTCAGAATATTTGTGTTTTTGTCTACACTTAATAAAACATTGGAACAGAGGAAAGCTATTCTGCATCAAGTGACTGAATGTGGTATTGTCTTTATTAATCTACATACAATCTCCTGTCTCTCTCTCTCTCTCTCTCACTGTCTTTCACTGTCTCTCTCTGTCTCTCTGTTCCATATCTCTGACTCTCTTGTGTCTCTCTCTGTCTGTCTCTCTCTGTTCTATATCTCCGTCTGTCTCTCTTTTACACAGGCCAGTTAACCTCCAGGTAGCATCTATTTTAAACAATACGGCATATACTGGTGTTAGTTAAGTCTACACCTGTATATCCTGAGGCTAACACTCATGTAGTGGGAATGCCTCTCCAGCATTTGAAGATGGTATTGTAGTTACATCCAGGACTAATCACACTGACAGTGTTCCTCTGTGTGTTGTCATTTCTTCTAGTGCCACATGAACGTGTTTTAAGTTTCATGATTAGATGTAAATGTATAGAATCTGGCTCCAAGAACTTATTTCAACAGAATGCTGGGACACACCAAATGGACAGCATCCATTAATAAAATAAAATATTACTGTTGCATCATTACTCTTAGTAGTGGAAACATTTTGTTTATACAATCTGTCTGTGTTACCATGTTGGTTGTTTCCTGAGAGTGTAAACAATGAGTGCTCAAGAACAAATAAAAAACAGCAATCATGTGGTGATTAAGAATAAGCTAGTGTATGTGCATAAAAGCCGTTAATGTTGTAAAAGTAATGAGATAATTACCACTACATCCAAACAAACTATCCTCCAGCCTACACAGTACTCGTGCATATAAAATATTTATTGTTTACCTCCAATGTACTAAGCTGGGAAGAGTTACCTGTAAGATAGTGAAATTGTTTCCCATGGTAGACTTTTGTTCCTAAATTCTTCATCATTCAGGAAATGTACAGTTTTAAGGATCTGTTAAGACATAGTGCAGATTAAACCATTCTTACTGTGGATGAAATGTTAATTGACAGAGACAAATGACTCTGGTCTGTCTCCAAACTCGTCCCTGTGATTGGGTGGAACCTGAAGAGAATATGTGTTACCTTGGAGATACAGCATCTGGCCATTGCCTGCTGAAGCAGCACATGGTTGCCATGGTGATTTCAAACTGTACGAGTCTGGCAGCTTCACTTCACACAGGACTTTCCTCAAACTGATGTCCCCGATAAAAACTTTTCCATTTTTGTGGAACGTCACAATCTGTAAAAAAGAAATCAAATTATCACATCAGGGAAAATGTGAGAATTTATTGTTACATTTGAGGAGCTTCTGAAAAATGCAAAAACCACTGCAATTTCACAGAGGATACTATTTCTGTGACAAACCAGCAAAAATATTTTGATGGAGTGTCCTTGTGTTCATAGTTTTCAGTTTACATTTTTACTATTACTTAATGGTTCTTTGTGTTATTTATTACTTAAATTATTTATTGCACACACACACATTTTAGGTTTACTACCCTTAAATTTAAATTGCATTTTAATTCAACATATATTATGACTACCCCTGGTATTTGTTTTTTTCATTTAAAAATTATTTAATTATTGCCTTTTACACGTATTATTACATTGAAATTTATATCCTCACCCATCAAGTTGAAAAAATAAGGATATCACGATATCAAACCAGAAATCATGATATCGCTTCTAACAGACACGTCCTGACCATCACATTCAAGTAAACGATGTGTTTCCAGTTTTCTCTTGTCACGGCAGATACATTCCCGTTGTTTTACAAATTAACTCCTATTAAATTAATAAAATTAACTAAGATTAATATTCTGTCAGCACTCACTAGTTGTGGAAAATGTGACAGCGTATTCACCAAGGTCGGGAAGTCATCGTCTTTTTCAGCCCTAAAACAGATTCAAAGAAAGGCTCATCAAATAAAAGTTAATTCAACACGTATAAATTCATCATGTGTTGTGGTAACTGAAGTCATGTGACTTGTAAAAGTGATCAGTTATTATGTCAAAACAAACTTATCGTTAAAACAAAATAACGCATGTCAACATACAGCTTAACTGAATTACACTGGGTGTCATTTTACTGAAGTCTACGCTAATTTTGCAGTTACATTGTGTCAAACTTTCCATAAACTTCACCATTGGCACTAAACAGGAAAATGCAATTATTTACTAAAACAATCATAACAGTCTTATTCACTTATAAAATTAAAAAATATATATGCAGTTTTCACAGTTTAGTTTTGCACTGCATGCTGGGATAAAAAACAAACAGTCCTCATGAAATATCATTGCCAATGTGTACATAGGTACCTGGAAAACACTTGGGTTGTTGGTGAGTTTACTTCATTCATCCCGTAAGGGATTCTGTCCATCTGTCCGTCGGTGGAGACAATCAGCAGACACTTGTTGCTGTCGGTGGGATATGGAGGGAAGGTGACCCTCTCCTGCTGACAGATGCTGGGATCCAGGAAGAACATCTCCATCACTTTCCCCTCCGTCTCCAGATGCACAGTCTTACTCGGCACACCTACAGGGACCGTCTGTTTATTGAGGACACTCCTTGGAGGAATAGGTACAGCCGACAGTCAGACAGAGGTCAAGGTTTATGTCAAATACAAATGGGAGCTTCTGCTGATGTCTTACTGTTGCAGAACTAACCTGGGACTGTTCTTTGGTGACCTTAATAGCAAGGTGGCTATATTTGAGGTGGTCACAAAGATAACGAATAACATAGATGTTATTATTGATATTGCACCAGATCCAAGATCGTTCCTGATAGTGCACAGCAGATTAAAATGTATAACAGGGCTTTGAGTTGTAAACTTAACAAATGGATGGAATAAAATATAACTACAGTGTTCTACCATTTACTGTTTAGACCCGAACTGTCTGCAAACATACATATCCCACTCCCAGGATCTCAGGACAAAACATAATACATAATATATTTTGTCGTCATTTTGAGATTAAGTCACTCTTGTGTTTTATCCTCAAAGTTTAAAATGATGAATTTTTAAAAATAATGTTGACATAGATTAGAAACAAAAATCTTATGGAATGATAACAAAGTCCGAAACATTTACTGAAGATTTGTTACACAAAATGTGTTATTAAATAACTTTTTCATCAAAACTTGATAAACACACAAAGTCCGTTTAGACTGATGGTTGTCTGGGCAGGAGACGATTAACATCTCTCTACTTACAAACATGACAAGGCAGTTCTGATTGGCTGAACATCGATATTTAAATAAAAAACATTTTGCTTATCACATATAGAAATCAAATCAATTTTTGCACTTCTTTCAAATACAGATTTATAGCATTTATGTATACATTAGAGAATATCCTAATTCACCACATGTCTAAGCAATCATTTCATTCAAGTTTCATTCTAGCTTATCTTGATTTGGCCTGACGCCCTTCATAATTATTATATACATATCCGGGAAAATAATGTTTAGTGACATTACCAGACTACTTTAATTTACAATATCAATTCTTCCAATACTTTTAACAAAAATATACATTATATTTGTGTATATTAACAAATCACACAGTAATGAATTTAGCAGTAACAAACATGACTAAAGACAGGGCAAATTAATGTATGAGTTCGTTGTAGGCACACTTTCCACATGACATAATTAAACATCACTCACCAAAGTAGTTGTTCCAAATGATGATGTTGTTGTTGTCCAGTGCCAGAGCTAGGAACTCAGTCGCCACGGAAACACAACTGGACACTACGGGGCTGGACAATGGCCAGACAATGTCCGCTTTTGACTCTAAAAACACACCACAAATTGTCCCTGTATTACTGACCATTCAACATTATAGACCATTTCATTAAATAACTCCTTGAACCATCATTTACCTCTCACTATTTATGTACACTTGAAGACTGTTTTGAAGGAGGTCCTTTTCCGTTATATCCTTGTATTCATAGTTTCTGGTCAATTCAGTTAATTAATTATTCTCCAGTGAGATTAACATTTGTTCCATCATTACATGTGAGTCAGCACTGCCTGTTACAAATAAATAGCAGCCAGAGCCAGCAGGTCACAGCCTGTGTCAATATAATAATAATAAGAACATTTATATAGCGCCATAAATCTGGAAATATCCATACGGATGCGCAATATCAAAGCAAATTGTCAGTGTAACAGAAAACATAACATATTACAAAATCACTGACCATGTGAACTAGCACTGACCCTTTGAAGGCTTCACCAATGAGTAGTGAGTCACACTGGACTGACCAGACCACCACACAATGACAGAGGTAGGCAGACCACTCCTGGACTGACCAGAGGACGAGGCTACAAGAACAAGACAGCTCATTTAGACCCTTGTACACCATGTGTAGACAATCTAAGACAACTTCAAGTACAAGTGAGTACCCAGGTATACAATGTATTCTTTACATATTTTGCATTACGCACTTAAACAACTGAAGTGAAAATGTTCGAAACAACAGCAACCAACTCCATAATGATATTACATCAACACCCTACCCCTTCATATTTCCCATGCATTTGTGTGTTTTTGTGTGTGTGTGTGTGTGTGTGTGTGTGTGTGTGTGTGTGTGTGTGTGTGTGTGTGTGCATGCATGCAAGGGTGTGTGACTGTGTGTGTGTGTGTGTGTGTGTGTGTGTGTGTGTGTGTGTGTGTGTGTGTGTGTGTGTGTGTGTGTGTGTGTGTGTGTGTGTGTGTGTGTGTGTGTGTGTGTGTGTGTGTGTGTGTGTGTGTGTGTGTGTGTGTGTGTGTGTGTGTGTGTGTGTGTGTGTGTGTGTGTGTGTGTGTGTGTGTGTGTGTGTGTGTGTGTGTGTGTGTGTGTGTGTGTGTGTGTGTGTGTGTGTGTGTGTGTGTGTGTGTGTGTGTGTGTGTGTGTGTGTGTGTGTGTGTGTGTGTGTGTGTGTGTGTGTGTGTGTGTGTGTGTGTGTGTGTGTGTGTGTGTGTGTGTGTGTGTGTGTGTGTGTGTGTGTGTGTGTTGTGTGTGTGTGTGTGTGTGTGTGTGTGTGTGTGTGTGTGTGTGTGTGTGTTGTGTGCTTGGTGTTGTGTGTGTGTGTGTGTGTGTGTGTGTGTGTGTGTGTGTGTGCTTTTGAGTGCTTGTGAGTGTGTGTGTGTGCTTATGAGTGCTTGTGAGTGTGTGTGCAAGTGTGAATTACCCGGTAGTGTATGAATGAGTACATGTATGTGCGTGCGCAAGTACGCATGCATGTTTCAGAGTGTGTGGCAGTTTGCTTGCATCCTCACACATATGTACACACATGAGTTTGGAACACATGAACACAATATACCCACACTGATGAGTGATGAAGGCACCACAAGTTGTGTGTGACTAAACAACTAAAGCCCATTACTACGTCTGTGACTGAATGGCTTACTCAGACTGGTGTGTGACTCAGGCGAAGCTGACGCAACTTTGTTGTCAATGAGGAAGTGGAATGTTGGCATCCTGAAAGATAGGAATATAATTATTGTTCAAGGCTGCAAGATATGGTTGTTTTGTAAGAAATTAGTTTGAAACGTACAACTTTTTGATCCGTCATCTATGGACCTTGGTTATGTATTTTCATGTGATAGGGCCACACTGATACCAGCTGTACTGATATTTGTCAAACATATTATTGGTTGACAAAATACTTTTTCATATATAATCCAGCAGTACCTAATTGCCTACTTCACTTGTACATGTGCCGCCACCTGGAAGCATCTGTACTGCCCTCTGCTGTTACTTACGGCAGTGAGAAGCCGTCCTCTGGAGTCATGTACTTGAGGTGCTGCTGGTGGTTCAGCTCAAAGACAGTTTGCCTCTGGTCCAGATGCTGTGAAGTCATCACGTGATTGGTGCCAGTGCCGATGACATCTCCCAGGTGACTGATGTCACTGACTTTGTGGGGCACGTTGACACCTGAACAAGACACAGTAGTCACATAGAACCACCAATTGTCACATACAGAGACACTAGATATCACAAGACTCACCAGTCACACACAACCACCAACTGTCACATACAGAGACAATAGATGTCACAAGACTCACCAGTCACACACAACCACCAACTGTCACATACAGAGACAATAGATGTCCGGGGGAAATTACACACAACCCCAACTTCCCTACAGAGACAATTAGTGTCCAAGACTCACCAGTCACACACAACCCCCAACTGTCACATACAGAGACAACAGATGTCCAAAACCCCACCAGTCCCCCAACCCCCAACTGTACATACAGAGGCAATGGGTGTCCCAAAATTACCCGTCCCCACAAACCCCAAATGTCACATGAGACAACTTTTTCCAAAATTCACCAGTCCCACCACCAACTGTCCCTCCGAGACAACCCGATGTCACAAGACTCACCAGTCACACACAACCACCAACTGTCACATACAGAGGCAATAGATGTCACAAGACTCACCAGTCACACACAACCACCAACTGTCACATACAGAGAAAAAATTTAAAACACCAGTCACACACAACCACCAACTGTCACATACAGAGGCAATAGATGTCACAAGATTCACCAGTCACACACCCCAAACCCCCAACTGTCACATACAGAGACAATAGATGTCACAAGATTTACCAGTCCCCACAACCACCAACTGTCACATACAGAGGCAAAGATGTCACAAGACTCACCAGTCACACACAACCACCAACTGTCACATACAGAGACAAAAATGTCACAAGACTCACCAGCCCCCCCAACTGTCACATACAGAGACAATATATGTCACAAGACTCACCAGTCACACACAACCACCAACTGTCACATACAGAGACAATATATGTCACAAGACTCACCAGTCACACACAACCACCAACTGTCACATACAGAGACAATAGATGTCACAAGACTCACCAGTCACACACAAAAACTGTCACATACAGAGACAATAGATGTCACAAGACTCACCAGTCACACACAACCACCAACTGTCACATACAGAGACAATATATGTCACAAGACTCACCAGTCACACACAACCACCAACTGTCACATACAGAGACAATAGATGTCACAAGACTCACCAGTCACACACAACCACCAACTGTCACATACAGAGGCAATAGATGTCACAAGACTCACCAGTCACACACAACCACCAACTGTCACATACAGAGGCAATAGATGTCACAAGACTCACCAGTCACACACAACCACCAACTGTCACATACAGAGGCAATAGATGTCACAAGATTCACCAGTCACACACAAACCACCAACTGTCACATACAGAGACAACAGATTCACAAGACTCACCAGTCACACACAAACCCCCAACTGTCACATACAGAGGCAATAGATGTCACAAGACTCACCAGTCCCCCAACCCCCAACTGTCACAACAGAGACAACAGATTCACAAGATTTACCAGTCACACACAAAACCCCCAACTGTCACATACAGAGACAATAGATGTCACAAGACTCACCAGTCACACACAACCACCAACTCTCACATACAGAGACAATAGATGTCACAAGACTCACCAGTCACACACAACCACCAACTGTCACATACAGAGACAACAGATGTCACAAGACTCACCAGTCCCCACAACCCCCAACTGTCACAACAGAGACAATAGATGTCACAAGACTCACCAGTCACACACAACCACCAACTGTCACATAAAAGACAACAGATGTCACAAGATTTACCAGTCACACACAACCACCAACTTCACATACAGAGACAACAGATGTCACAAGAAATCACCAGTCACACACAACCACCAACTGTCACATACAGAGACAACAGATTCACAAGATCACCAGTCACACACAACCACCAACTGTCACATACAGAGACAATAGGTCCAAAACTCCCCGTCACACACAACCACCAACTTTACTTCAGGGGGGAATAGATGTCCAAAATAACCCGTCACCAAAAACCACCAATTACTTTCAGAGACAACAGATATCACAAGACTCACCAGTCCCCACAACCCCCAACTGTCACATATAGAGGCAATAGATGTCCAAGCTCACCAGTCCCCACAACCACCAACTTTTCCTCAGAGGCAATAGATGTCCAAAAACTTTACCCGTCACACACAACCCCCAACTGTCACATACAAAACAATGGGGGGGCCAAAAACTCACCAGTCCCCACAACCCCCAACTGTCCCATTTAAAAGACAATATATGTCCAAAAACTCACCAGTCACACACAACCACCAACTGTCACATACAGAGACAACAGATGTCACAAGACTCACCAGTCACACACAACCACCAACTGTCACAAACAGAGACAATAGATGTCACAAGACTCACCTCCCCAAACCCCCAACTGTCACATACAGAGACAATAGATGTCACAAGACTCACCAGTCACACGCAACCACCAACTGTCACATACAGAGTCAATAGATGTCACAAGACTCACCAGTCACACCCAAACCCCCAACTGTCACATAAAGAGGCAATAGATGTCACAAGACTCACCAGTCACACACAACCACCAACTGTCACATACAGAGACAACAGATGTCACAAGACTCACCAGTCACACACAACCACCAACTGTCACATACAGAGGCAATAGATGTCACAAGACTCACCAGTCACACACAACCACCAACTGTCACATACAGAGGAATAGATGTCACAAGACTCACCAGTCACACACAACCACCAACTGTCACATACAGAGGCAATAGATGTCACAAGACTCACCAGTCACACACAACCACCAACTGTCACATACAGAGACAATATATGTCACAAGACTCACCAGTCACACACAACCACCAACTGTCACATACAGAGACAACAGATGTCACAAGACTCACCAGTCACACACAACCACCAACTGTCACATACAGAGACAACAGATGTCACAAGACTCACCAGTCACACACAACCACCAACTGTCACATACAGAGACAATAGATGTCACAAGACTCACCAGTCACACACAACCACCAACTGTTCCCAAGTCACAAGACTCACCAGTCACACACAAACCACCAACTGTCACATACAGAGACAACAGATGTCACAAGACTCACCAGTCACACACAACCACCAACTGTCACATACAGAGTCAACAGATGTCACAAGACTCACCAGTCACACACAACCACCAACTGTCACATACAGAGACAACAGATGTCACAAGACTCACCAGTCACACACAACCACCAACTGTCACATACAGAGACAAAGATGTCACAAGACTCACCAGTCACACAAAAACCACCAACTGTCACATACCCGAGGCAATAGATGTCCCCCAAGATTCACCAGTCACCCAAAACCCCCAACTGTCACATACCCGGACAATAATGTCACAAAATTAATCCCCACAACCACCAACTGTCACATACGAAAAATTTTGATGTCACAAGACTAAACCCGTCACACACAACCAAATGTCACAACAGAGACAATAGATGTCACAAGACTCACCAGTCCCGCAACCACCAACTCTCACTTCAGAGGCAAAAGGTGTCCAAAAACTCACCAGTCCAAACCCCCCAACTCTCACCCAAAAGAGACAAAAATGTCACAAGACTCAAGTCACACGCAACCACCAACTGTCACATACAGAGACAAATATGTCACAAGAAACCGTCACACACAACCACCAACTGTCACATACAGAGACAACAGATGTCACAAGACTCACCAGTCACACACAACCACCAACTGTCACATACAGAGACAACAGATGTCACAAGACTCACCAGTCACACACAACCACCAACTGTCACATACAGAGACAACAGATGTCACAAGACTCACCAGTCACACACAACCACCAACTGTCACATACAGAGACAATAGATGTCACAAGACTCACCAGTCACACGCAACCACCAACTGTCACATACAGAGACAATAGATGTCACAAGACTCACCAGTCACACGCAACCACCAACTGTCACATACAGAGACAATAGATGTCACAAGACTCACCAGTCACACACAACCACCAACTGTCACATACAGAGACAATAGATGTCACAAGACTCACCAGTCACACACAACCACCAACTGTCACATACAGAGACAATAGATGTCACAAGACTCACCAGTCACACACAACCACCAACTGTCACATACAGAGACAATAGATGTCACAAGACTCACCAGTCACACACAACCACCAACTGTCACATACAGAGACAATAGATGTCACAAGACTCACCAGTCACACACAACCACCAACTGTCACATACAGAGACAATAGATGTCACAAGACTCACCAGTCACACACAACCACCAACTGTCACATACAGAGACAATAGATGTCACAAGACTCACCAGTCACACACAACCACCAACTGTCACATACAGAGACAATAGATGTCACAAGACTCACCAGTCACACACAACCACCAACTGTCCCCAAAACGGTATTTCCCAAGACTCACCAGTCACACACAACCACCAACTGTCACATACAGAGACAATAGATGTCACAAGACTCACACTGTCACATACGGGGACACACCCACCTGTCACTTGGCTCTGTGGTTTTACTTTGAGCAGGAGAGAGGGCGCTGTGAACTTGTGTTGACTTCGCTCTGCCTGGTCCGGCAGCTGACACTGTGTGGCACCCATGATGCATACAACTGGTCATCATCACATGAGCAAGTGATGTGTGTAAGTTACATGTGTGAAAGTAACACGTGTGTGTAAGTAACAGGTGTGTAAGTAACATGTGTGTAAGTTACATGTGTGTAAGTAACAGGTGTGTAAGTAACAGGTGTGTAAGTAACAGTTATGTAAGTAACATGTGTGTAAGTTACATGTGTGTAAGTAACAGGTGTGTAAGTAACAGGTGTGTAAGTAAAATGCATGTAAGTAACATGTGTGTAAGTTACGTGTGTGTAAGTTACACATGTATACATAACATGTGTCAGAAACAGGTGTATCAGAAACAGGTGTGTCAGAAACAGGTGTATCAGAAACAGGTGTGTCAGAAACAGGTGTATCAGAAACAGGTGTGTCAGAAACAGGTGTATCAGAAACAGGTGTGTCAGAAACAGGTGTGTCAGAAACAGGTGTATCAGAAACAGGTGTGTAAGAAAAATGCATGTAAGTAACATGTGTATAAGTTACCTGTGTGTAAGTTACACATGTATACATAACATGTGTCAGAAACAGGTGTATCAGAAACAGGTGTGTCAGAAACAGGTGTGTCAGAAACAGGTGTATCAGAAACAGGTGTGTCAGAAACAGGTGTGTCAGAAACAGGTGTGTCAGAAACAGGTACAACAGGAAACTGTATGATATAAACAGGCAACACATTTGTCAACCTGTTCTCAAAAAGTTACACTTACAATGTCAGGTTGAAACTAATGACACAAGATGCCTTGATCTGGGTGAGGAGGAATGTGGGGGAGACAGAGAAAGGGGAAGTGATGGGAAAAAGTCAAGACAGAAGACACAGTAATAGGAACAAATTACAACAAAATATTACTACAACTAAATATAAACCTGACTAAGCCACCATTTAGGAAAAGAATCAAACTCACACACATCAGAGACATCACAAAGACTAACATCTACACCTGAACATCACTTTACAGTCACCTCGGTAATACAGCCACACTGCAATTAAGACCACCTTAGTAACATAGCTACGTTGTAATTAAGGTCACCCTGGAGCAGTGGAAACTTCTCCAGAAGTAGAGTGAAACAGAGGAAATTAAACTTGCTAATGAGGTCACCTTGCTATTCAGTAAGAACCTTCATCAACAAGGGTTCTGATATGTTTAACCTATTTATTCCCGCATGACTTTATATGAACCAAATGGGGTGATTTGATTTTACCTCCACAATCATTGATGAAGAAATTGCCCCATATATACAATCAGATTTCTTTCAGACAGCGTGTTCTCAGCCCCCATGAGCCTCGAATAACAACGTGCTACGTGTAAATAGTGACATGAACCTGGACTCAACAAGAATTGGCCATACACTTGAATTCAAAGATATAGCAATACTCTTAAAAATGAAATCATAACACAATACAAAACTAGCATATTGGTGAAATGTTCATCAACATATCTAACATTAACATCCAAATCATGCAACAAAATGACAATCTTACTTGGGAACGTCGTCCAGTCTTACGTGATGACTACAATTAATTAAGGGGGGGGGTGAGAATGCAGTGAAATCACACTGTATCCAATGATGATTTATATTTATATACATCACTGGGGCATAAATGTATACAATATATAATACACCTACAACATGTATGGTAATTTTTTTATTATAAAAACAAACCTTGTAACACTTTAATGCCCACGACTCAAAATGAGAGCTGGAAACGTTAAGTGCTACATCATGGAGAATTACATGCAAATAACCAGTGTTTTATTTCTGAAATGTCACTTCATAAAACTGTAGTATAAAATATTTGTAATGCTGTTTTTGCCAAAATGTACCCAACAATAAAAAGTCCTTATTCATACATATATTACATAATAGCTTGTCTGAAATTAATAGCAAACATTGTGCTTATATTGAGTGGTCAACCATCTTGGTTGACACACACACACCAAGCTAGTGCCTTTTTCTAAATACACAATTAATTGTCTAATCTACAACAACAACTATGTGCAAACAGGGAAGACAATTTTCACTCTACTCATGGGTTCCCGTTTTTAAAATCACACTCCTGTGTTGCAAATTAATTAGTTCCCCATAGCCATAGTATATAAGCAGGGATGCTTGCAAAACAAGAAACTTCTACATGAAACAAAATATGTTGCTGAACTACCATCGTCTTACCAAATCTACTGGGTATGTGCATCAAGAAGCTACTAAACCAAAAGAAACGAACACATTTGACTGGAGAGACAAGATCTACCACAGCATGCAGGTACAGCAATGGGTTGACGGTAACTTGGGTTCTGGGTCCACGTCTATGGTACCTTAAATAAAGTGTTCTAGTTACATGGACTTTGAGATCTTTTCTTCTCCCATTGTCAGCCTTTGATCCCTTTTTTCCCTGGTCTTTCTTCCCTGCAGCAGCCTCACCCAGAACCTTCTTCCCCGGAATGGTCTTACCTCTTGGAGTTGTCGAATGTTTCTTCCCAGAATTAGCCCTATCAGGGACATCGAGAGACTTCCCATTAGGAGCCTTCCCTAAGGAACTGACAAGGTCCGTCTTCCTTGAATTAGATCCACCAGATTTATTTCTGATTCCATTGGTGGGTGTTTGATTCACGATCTTCACATTACTTTTGGTCTTTCCATGGTCCTTGGTCTTTCTGTGGTTCTTTTTGCTTCCCTGATCTTTTGAGAACCGAGGGGATGCCTTGGACGGAGTTGGACGTGGGAGCCCTTGACCTTGACCTGCCACTCTGTGACCTTTCCCCCATACCAGAACGTGTCCTGTCTGTAGGATGTCCTGATGGTGACCTGCTCCTTGAGAGTGACCTATCTGTAGAGTGATCTGAAGGTGACTGGTCAGAGGATTGACCTGAAGGTGACCTAGAAACTGCTGCACGACCTGAGGATGACCTGGATTTCCCTGAAGGTGACCTTGCTGTGATTTGTCTCTGGTGGGACGGGTCAGCAGACAGTCTTTTTGACTTGGTTCTGGACGAATGCTTCCAAAGTGTGAAAACAGGTCAACAGTAAGGATTGAAATAATTGTGATGTTACTACCTGCATTAATACATACGTTACATTACAGAGGTGTCAAAAATACATATTTTTCCCAATCAACTACTATTTTGTGTATCACCACTCAGCGTCCAATCAAAAATACAAAGATTATTTTATAAAATGTATTGACATCTATATTGTAAATATCAAATTAATTGTAAGCTATAACCTGTATTGGTTACTGTGCTGACTAAGTTATAACGTAAAAAAATTACTACAACTCATATAATTTTGTAGATTTCAACTGATTACACATAATAATTATTATGGTCTTATGTGATTGATTGTTGAGACTGGAGTAATTCTGGAGCAAAAATTAAAGTTAGACGTTAGCAAGACAAAGACATCCTTGGCATCAACAGTGAAGAGTGACCCCACAAACACAGCTGGCAGGAATGTCAAATGGAACAGGTCAGAATCTCAAGCAGGAATAAGAGAGGAGAAACATCAATGAGACGGCCAGATAAAGTACTGATGTACCCCGGGGTAGTCACAGGTGAGATGTGGTCTGTTCAACCAATTAATGCACCACTGACCGTCATATCATGGACTCGTCACGGAACATTCAATGGCCGATGGACCACGAAGCTGCCATATACTACCAGAACCATTATACTCAAACTGTATTGCACATTGTTGGCACTATATAGTCTTATATACATTTACACCCAAAAAATACTTTACCATCTAGTATATGACAGCAAGACAACACATGACATCTTCACATAATCACCATTCATCTTCAATCCAGACACGCGTTCAGAGATTGGTGGAGGAATGATCACGTCAAGCAATAAGCAAGCTGGGTGGTCACTGTCACACTGATGATCACTTTAAACATATCAGTGTGACACCAATTCCTTTGTATGTACACTGTATCTATGTACCACAAACCTGACTTTCTTTGAGCGCCCCTGACTCTGCAGTAGATTGTTGTCCATCAGCAGGCTCCGACTCCGCCTAAATTTGATTGAAGCATCGTTTTAATGTCACCTTCTGATTTTGATTCGAAATCTGACATCAATTAAATGAAAATTCACGACTTTACTCAATACCAGACTCACACATAATTATGTACACGTCCAAGAATCATTTACATTGGGATAGTAGCATATTTTAGCAGTTATAACCATGGTGCCTTTAGTTTATCAGCAGCATCACTTCAGTTTTGCATTGAAAAGTAACGGGTGACATTGCATCGTCCCAATTTCCGAGATGCCTATACATGGATGCATATGCAGTGGGCGATGTGGTACTTAAAGCCCCCATTTCTCACCATCACAACCACTACTTAAAGGGATACTCCAGTCAGTGAGAGGTTCACAGTATTAACGTACATGTGTATACTATATTGGTTGTGCCTAGTAACTGTGCAAAAAGATCATTGATAAACAATTAGTTATAGTTTAATAGTATCAAAAACATGCTATCTTAGATTCAGGGCGCTGCCATCTTGAAACATTTGCACCAGTGACGTAAGCCAAATCATTTATGTCACTGGCACATTGTCGAAAAAGGCAAGGATTGGCTGATTCTTTGCTAATAATTGTGATTGTGACATAAGCAATCCACGACGTAATGGATACATCAAGTACCATTGGACAGATATAAGATGTTCGAACGTGCATGCGCCAGTGACGTAAGCGGTTTACGTCACTGGCGCATAAGTCTCAAGATGGCAGCGCCCTGAATCCAACATCGGGTGTTTCTAATACAATTATACTATAATTAATTGTTTATTAATGATCTTTGTGCATAATTACTATGGACAACCAATATATTATGCAGATGTAAGTAAATGGTGTGAATATCTCACTGATTGGAGTATCCCTTTAAGTACCAGGTAGTCGCATTGGCTTCCAGGTGTATATCGAATTAAATTTAAAATGGCTACTGTTATATACTGTATTCTTTCTACTCAACAACTGTCATACTTAGTTAATTGCCGCATTTCTCTGACATCTTTAGGTACTTTAGATAATCAATTTCAAACAATATTCGCAAATGTGCTTTCCCTGTAGCTGCATCAACAATCTGGAATCAACTCCTTATTACAGTTAAATCTTCTGAAACCATAGCCACCTTTCGTAAAAAACTTAAAGCTTATTTGTTTGAAATTGCTTTTTTCCACCATATTTTTGTACAGTCCCATGTTCCAATGATGACTTCTGCCTGTCCCCATTTATTATTACACCAAATGATTTTTAGTTGCGCCTCTGAGCTTGATTTTTTAAGACTACAACACTATGCAGAAGTGTTACAATTATTATTGTAACACTCTTGCAGAAGGCAGAGTCCTGAGACTTACAGCAGCAGCAGCGGCAGCTGAGATGCGCTCCTTCATGACTGAGTAGACAGACTCCAGGTCCTTCAACCAGCTCTCACGGGGAAGTTTGTACAAATCCAGCCACGTCTCATGTATGGACACATCTGAAAGTGTCACTGACAGGTGAGACAAGGACGACACTGAGAGAGAAGGTGGAGCAACCCAGACACACCTGAAAGTGTCACTGACAGGTGAGACAAGGAAGACACTGAGAGAGAAGGTGGAGCAACCCAGACACACCTGAAAGTGTCACTGACAGGTGAGACAAGGAAGACACTGAGAGAGAAGATGGAGCATCCCAGACACACCTGAAAGTGTCACTGACAGGTGAGACAAAGAAGACACTGAGAGAGAAGATGGAGCAACCCAGGCACATGTGAAAGTGTCACTGACAGGTGAGACAAAGAAGACTCTGAGAGAGAAAATGGAGCAACCCAGGCACACCTGAAAGTGTCACACAGGTGAGACAAAGAAGACACTGAGGGAGAAAATGGAGCAACCCAGGCACACCTGAAAGTGTCACTGACAGGTGAGACAAAGAAGACACTGAGAGAGAAGATGGAGCAACCCAGGCACACCTGAAAGTGTCACTGACAGGTGAGACAAAGAAGACTCTGAGAGAGAAGATGGAGCAACCCAGGCACATGTGAAAGTGTCACTGACAGGTGAGACAAAGAAGACACTGAGAGAAAATGGAGCAACCCAGGCACACCTGAAAGGGGGCCTGACAGGTGAGACAAAGAAGACACTGAGAGAAAATGGAGCAACCCAGGCACATTTAAAGGGGTCACTGACAGGTGAGACAAAGAAGACACTGAGAGAGAAAATGGAGCAACCCAGACACACCTGAAAGTGTCACTGACAGGTGAGACAAAGAAGACACTGAGAGAGAAGATGGAGCAACCCAGGCACATGTGAAAGTGTCACTGACAGGTGAGACAAAGAAGACACTGAGAGAAAATGGAGCAACCCAGGCACACCTGAAAGTGTCACTGACAGGTGAGACAAAGAAGACATTGAGAGAGAAAATGGAGCAACCCTGGCACATGTGAAAGTGTCACTGACAGGTGAGACAACGAAGACACTGAGAGAGAAAATGGAGCAACCCAGGCACATGTGAAAGTGTCACTGACAGGTGAGACAAGGAAGACACTGGGGAAAATGGAGCAACCCAGGCACACCTGAAAGGGGTCACTGACAGGTGAGACAAAGAAGACACTGGGGAGAAAATGGAGCAACCCAGGCACAACCTGAAAGGTGAGACAAAGAAGACACTGAGAGAGAAAATGGAGCAACCCAGGCACACCTGAAAGTGTCACTGACAGGTGAGACAAAGAAGACACTGAGAGAGAAGATGGAGCAACCCAGGCACATGTGAAAGTGTCACTGACAGGTGAGACAAAGGGAAAACACTGAGAGAAAATGGAGCAACCCAGGCCCCCTGAAAGGTTGGGGACAAAGAAGACATTTAGAGAGAAAATGGAGCAACCCTGGCACATGTGAAAGTGTCACTGACAGGTGAGACAACGAAGACACTGAGAGAGAAAATGGAGCAACCCAGGCACATGTGAAAGTGTCACTGACAGGTGAGACAAAGGGAAGACACTGAGAGAGAAGATGGAGCAACCCAGGCACACCTGAAAGTGTCCACAGGTGAGACAAAGAAGACATTGGGGAGAAAATGGAGCAACCCAGGCACATTTAAAGTGTCCTGACAGGTGAGACAAAGAAGACACTGAGAGAGAAAATGGAGCAACCCCCACCTTTAAAGTGTCACTACAGGTGAGACAAAAAAACAAGAGAAGATGGAGCAACCCAGGCACACCTGAAAGTGTCACTGACAGGTGAGACAAAGAAGAAAGAAGAGAGAAGATGGAGCAACCCAGGCACACCTGAAAGTGTCACTGACAGGTGAGACAAAGAAGACACTGAGGGAGAAGATGGAGCAACCCAGGCACACCTGAAAGTGTTTCCTGACAGGTGAGACAAAGAAGACACTGAGAGAGAAAATGGAGCAACCCAGGCACATGTGAAAGTGTCACTGACAGGTGAGACAAAGAAGACACTGAGAGAGAAAAGGAGCAACCCAGGCACACTGAAAGTGTCACTGACAGGTGAGACAAAGAAGACACTGAGAGAGAAAATGGAGCAACCCAGGCACATGTGAAAGTGTCACTGACAGGTGAGACAAAGAAGACACTGAGAGAGAAGATGGAGCAACCCAGGCACACCTGAAAGTGTCACTGACAGGTGAGACAAAGAAGACACTGAGAGAGAAAATGGAGCAACCCAGGCACACGTGAAAGTGTCACTGACAGGTGAGACAAAGAAGACACTGAGAGAGAAGATGGAGCAACCCAGGCACATGTGAAAGTGTCACTGACAGGTGAGACAAAGAAGACACTGAGAGAGAAAATGGAGCAACCCAGGCACATGTGAAAGTGTCACTGACAGGTGAGACAAAGAAGACAAGAGAGAGAAGATGGAGCAACCCAGGCACATGTGAAAGTGTCACTGACAGGTGAGACAAAGAAGACACTGAGAGAGAAAATGGAGCAACCCAGGCACATGTGAAAGTGTCACTGACAGGTGAGACAAAGAAGACACTGAGAGAGAAAATGGAGCAACCCAGACACACCTGAAAGTGTCACTGACAGGTGAGACAAAGAAGACACTGAGAGAGAAGATGGAGCAACCCAGGCACACCTGAAAGTGGCCTGACAGGTGAGACAAAGAAGACACTGAGAGAGAAGATGGAGCAACCCAGGCACATGTGAAAGTGTCACTGACAGGTGAGACAAAGAAGACACTGAGAGAGAAAATGGAGCAACCCAGGCACATGTGAAAGTGTCACTGACAGGTGAGACAAAGAAGACAATGAGAGAGAAAATGGAGCAACCCAGGCACATGTGAAAGTGTCACTGACAGGTGAGACAAAGAAGACACTGAAGAGAAAATGGAGCAACCCAGGCACACCTGAAAGTGTCACTGACAGGTGAGACAAAGAAGACACTGAGAGAGAAGATGGAGCAACCCAGGCACATGTGAAAGTGTCACTGACAGGTGAGACAAAGAAGACACTGAGAGAAAATGGAGCAACCCAGGCACACCTGAAAGTTCCCGACAGGTGAGACAAAGGGAAGACACTGAGAGAGAAAATGGAGCAACCCTGGCACATGTGAAAGTGTCACTGACAGGTGAGACAAAGAAGTCATTGAGAGAGAAAATGGAGCAACCCTGGCACATGTGAAAGTGTCACTGACAGGTGAGACAACGAAGACACTGAGAGAGAAAATGGAGCAACCCAGGCACATGTGAAAGTGTCACTGACAGGTGAGACAAAGAAGACACTGAGAGAGAAGATGGAGCAACCCAGGCACACCTGAAAGTGTCACTGACAGGGGGCAAAGAAGACATTTAGAGAGAAAATGGAGCAACCCAGGCACATTTAAAGTGTCACTGACAGGTGAGACAAAAAAGACACTGGGGAGAAGATGGAGCAACCCAGGCACATGTGAAAGTGTCACTGACAGGTGAGACAAGGGAAAAACACTGAGAGAGAAGATGGAGCAACCCAGGCACACCTGAAAGGGGTCACTGACAGGTGAGACAAAGAAGACAATGAGAAGAAGAAGGAGCAACCCAGGCACATTTAAAGTGTCACTGACAGGTGAGACAAAAAAGACACTGGGGAGAAGATGGAGCAACCCAGGCACACCTGAAAGTGTCACTGACAGGTGAGACAAAGAAGACACTGAGAGAGAAGATGGAGCAACCCAGGCACATGTGAAAGTGTCACTGACAGGTGAGACAAAGAAGACACTGAGAGAGAAGATGGAGCAACCCAGGCACATGTGAAAGTGTCACTGACAGGTGAGACAAAGAAGACACTGAGAGAGAAAATGGAGCAACCCAGGCACATGTGAAAGTGTCACTGACAGGTGAGACAACGAAGACACTGAGAGAGAAGATGGAGCAACCCAGGCACATGTGAAAGTGTCACTGACAGGTGAGACAAAGAAGACACTGAGAGAGAAGATGGAGCAACCCAGGCACATGTGAAAGTGTCACTGACAGGTGAGACAAAGAAGACACTGAGAGAGAAAATGGAGCAACCCAGGCACATGTGAAAGTGTCACTGACAGGTGAGACAACGAAGACACTGAGAGAGAAGATGGAGCAACCCAGGCACATGTGAAAGTGTCACTGACAGGTGAGACAAAGAAGACACTGAGAGAGAAGATGGAGCAACCCAGGCACACCTGAAAGTGTCACTGACAGGTGAGACAAAAAAGACACTGGGGAGAAGATGGAGCAACCCAGGCACATGTGAAAGTGTCACTGACAGGTGAGACAAAGAAGACACTGAGAGAGAAAATGGAGCAACCCAGGCACATGTGAAAGTGTCACTGACAGGTGAGACAAAGAAGACACTGAGAGAAAATGGAGCAACCCAGGCACACCTGAAAGTGTCACTGACAGGTGAGACAAAGAAGACACTGAGAGAGAAGATGGAGCAACCCAGGCACATGTGAAAGTGTCACTGACAGGTGAGACAAAGAAGACACTGAGAGAGAAGATGGAGCAACCCAGGCACACCTGAAAGTGTCACTGACAGGTGAGACAAAGAAGACACTGAGAGAGAAAATGGAGCAACCCAGGCACATGTGAAAGTGTCACTGACAGGTGAGACAAAGAAGACAGATGGAGCAACCCAGCAGTACGGAAACTTGTTGGAAATTCTACATGTAGAGAACAGAGTGTACATTGTATTTGTGTGCATTTTCTATCAGCACATCACATGTATAGTATATACCAACCAGTACGTGCATCAGTGTCTGTATATAGATGTAAGACCACAATAATGTGCTTGTCCGCCATTACCTGACCAGAGTATCCAAAAGAAATAGCATTATGCAGGTTGTCTGAATTTCTGTGAGGACATATGTAGTGTATAATGACAAGAAATTACCTCTTTGTTCAGCATGGCATCAGAGCTGTAACCTTACGGCAGATAATAGTTGGTGTTTGTCTGTGTATTGGTACATGTGTCATTTAGATTGGTGATGTTAAAACGATAGGTCAATGTCTGATTCTAGCAGGAATGAAGGGGTGTCAGGTTTAAACTCTGAGGTATTAGAATTTCACAAATTTTCCTCTGCACGTCTACCAGTGGAAGCAAAATATGGTGTGAAAATGTTGATAACAGATCTATTTAAATTTGACAGGAAATTAAGAAAATGTTATAATGGCTGCCAATGGAAAACGCAAACGTGGTCGTAGGCCTATACGTACCTAGTGTCTATGTATAATACTCTTTGGTTGTCTGTGTATATGCATGTATCTGTTTGCATGTGTGTGCACGCGTGTGTGAATAGGAGAGAGCATGTGTGTATGTCTGCGTGCGTTCGTGGACACACATTCTTGTAGTGTATTTTCATAAGTATTCCTGCTAAAACGTATGTGTGTGTGTGTGTGTGTGTGTGTGTGTGTGTGTGTGTGTGGTGAGCATGCACGTGTATGTGTGAGCACTTGCATGTGACAGTGGTTCTAATTATACCCAGGTACAACAACATAAACATGCGGCAGACGGAGTGTACTGAGACAGGGTTGTGACGTGCAATGAAGGTGTGTCTACCTTCGACTTGGTCCCCTGTCACTGACCCAGCCACTGCAGGAGAGGGACCTAGAACACACGTGAACCACGGTGCCACCACTCAAGAAATATTAAATTCACATCAAGCATTCACCACACACTTGATCCCAGCCACTTCTCATTATACCCAGGCATGAGTCACTTCACACAGACAGGATGGCAAGGCAGGAGTCACTTCACACAGACAGGATGGCAAGGCAGGAGTCACTTCACACAGACAGGATGGCAAGGCAGGAGTCACTTCACACAGACAGGATGGCAAGGCAGGAGTCACTTCACACAGACAGGATGGCAAGGCAGGAGTCACTTCACACAGACAGGATGGCAAGGCAGGAGTCACTTCACACAGACAGGATGGCAAGGCAGGAGTCACTTCACACAGACAGGATGGCAAGGCAGGAGTCACTTCACACAGACAGGATGGCAAGGCAGGAGTCACTTCACACAGACAGGATGGCAAGGCAGGAGTCACTTCACACAGACAGGATGGCAAGCACGAGTCACTTCACCCAAACAATATGGCAAGGCAACAGTCACTTCACCCAAACAATATGGCAAGGCAACAGTCACTTCACCCAAACAGTATGGCAAGCAAGAGTCACTTCACCCAAACAGTATGGCAAGGTGCATCAAAACATGCAGGAACGTCACCCAGAATTGGCTACAGGCTGACAGACAGGATGGCAAGGCAGGAGTCACTTCACACAGACAGGATGGCAAGGCAGGAGTCACTTCAAACAGACAGGATGGCAAGGCAGGAGTCACTTCACACAGACAGGATGGCAAGGCAGGAGTCACTTCAAACAGACAGGATGGCAAGGCAGGAGTCACTTCACACAGACAGGATGGCAAGGCAGGAGCCTCACACAAAGGTATGGCAAGCAGAGTCACTTCACACAACAGATGCAAGGCAATCATTCACACAACAATGCATAGGCGGTACAAGAAAAAAAAAAAAAAAAAAAAAAAAAAAAAAAAAAAAAAAAAAAAAAAAAAAAAAAAAAAAAAAAAAAAAAAAAAAAAAAAAAAAAAAAAAAAAAAAAAAAAAAAAAAAAAAAAAAAAAAAAAAAAAAAAAATGCCTTATATTAAAAAAAAGAATTTAACAAAAATTGATTAAAATTTCAAAATTTTAAAAAATTTTAAAAAAAATTTACATTTTTGAAACAACTCAAGATATAATCAACTACACTCAGCTACACCATTCCCAGACCCCTCACACAAATGGTATCAGAAACAGACACCATTACCACATCGTGCACTGCACATCAACTAAATGCATGCTGTGTCCAAAATGAAGTTGTAAAACTCACAAACAGTGCCTGGGAAAACACAAGGACACATGTCACTTACTCTCCAGTCCTATTCCAACATAGTCTCCCATGCTTGATGATTCACATTTGATGACAGTCGACTTCTTGTCCGACTCCTGCAAATGAAAGACTGCATTCTGAAGAATAGAGTCAGTGGCATGTAGGACAGTGGACCATGTGATTGCGTTCAAGTTGAAGTGAGCGGTTCAACCACAGCACTGTCCTAGAGTGACCTTAATGAGGTGGCTGTACGTATTACCGACTCAACTATCAGGGTGTCCTATACTTCACTGCTAGCCAACAGTGACCTCAATTATAACTGTCAACGTAAACTCCAGAAATATTCTGAAAGGTGCTACATATTATATAAATATACAGTATTATCAATAAATGTTACGTGAACATAACACAAGAGGGAGAAAAGTTTATGTTAATAAATAATAATAAGATGGAATTTAAAATATTGTTTTCATTAACCAGTTATGTATGACATGCCCATTTAGTGGCCACACCACCATTTTGGCAAGCTTTGCCATTCAAAGCATTTTAACTTATAATTACCTACTATGTGGAGCCACTTGTTGCATACAGTGGTCAAGCTGAATAAATTATGTATTCAATCATTGTTGTAGTTTATTATCACTCATCAAAGTGATTTTCTTGGTTTTTGACGTTGGATTATTCTAACCAGTATTAGCTACAATGTCGGAAAGCAGTATTTCAACCAGTGATTTGCCATTGTATGTTTTGGATGGCATATTTTATAGTTTTGGCGAAGAAACTACATTGGACAATGATGACGTTCGAAACTATGACTACGTTGGCAAACTTTGCAATGTAACTGACCATGACTGCGGGAGTATTTTTGAGCAATACCCAGATGCCAGTGTTGATCAAAGTTACAGCATAAAACAGGAGAAAGAGCAATGTAGCATTTGTCAATGTAATATAGTACATCTCATTTTACTCTCTGATTATTGTACTTTCGGAAAATATATAACATCGCTATTCATTAAATACATATTTGGTCCTTAAATCTTGACTTGAAATGAGGTTGTCAACTTTGCTGCACATTCACTGGGAATGCCGCACTCAGTGGTCACAGCAGATCAGGGCTGTATAATTGAAAGGGTTAAAACCAACTCACCATCTCGTAGCTCCATACAAGATACAAGAGTTCCTTGTAAAAAACAAACATTCGCAGCATCCCTACAAACACATAAACAGTTAATGTCAGCAAATGTTTAGGTTTGTGAATCTGAATATTACTTACTTAGTGAATGAGTGTAGTATATCTTAAACACATATTTTCCATTTTAAAACTTACTATTGCCTTAACAGAGCAGCATCCCTTTCACCATATATGTAACATATGGACCGTATTGGCAACAGAACAAATTGTGATGAATAACGAATACCCCTGGGGTAATTGTACCAAAAGATATATATCCTTTAAGTTCACAGACCCCAGAGTAAATTCAATATATATGATCATACTGTTAGTCCGATTAGATAACATCACATATAATTAATAAAGGCACTATTATTTCTATTACGGTGCAACAATTCAAAGTATGTCATGACAAAAGCAATAAATAAAAGGTAACACATTAAAAATAAATTACTTCCACAATGCACATTGGTATAGAAGTCATCTCAACTGCCTGCGTAGTGACAACAAGAACACTAGGAAATTGTGATGCTGAAGGCATTTAATCAAGTTGCCTAAAAACCAGATTAATTTAGAAAGGTAAATGTAGGCTATTTGTTAATGCTCACCTAGGTCACTAGTAACACTGAGAAGATAAACATCCTCCTCTATATCCACCACATTGACGTTGATAATATCCAGACTGTCATCTTTCCAAGTGTCCTTTGTAGTCTGGCTGAGGGCATCAATGACAACAAGTGAATCTGTTGTTCCCACAAAGATAAACTTTCCATCGCTGCTTGCGGAGATGCAGTGTGGTTTTCCAGGAATCTAAAACCAAGATGTTATGCAATGTAACAGGACTTCGAATTAATAATTTAATAATATAATGTATAGTATTGTGTGCAGTTTTCAGTTGTTAGCAAGTACATGTGATCAAGTGATTGAAAATGATGCTTCATTTACAGTTACTGATTTATTTATAAATTGATAAAAAAATTGAATAGCAAGTTTATATAAAATTAGCTTTAGTTTCATGCTCATGTATATATTAGTAGGATAATTTGTTAATGTATATATATATTGCAGAAATAGCAGCAGAATACTAACTTGATAACTTTACCATTATGCAATTGCTGGCACAGACATTCAGCAGGAAGATACCACTGTTGATCAATAGCTTTTCTTTGCATACGACAATTTACAAAAGACAAAAAGGCGATACTGTACAGACTTGTGTAAATATATACATGATTATAACTGATGTGTATTTTAATACAATAAACAAGTTGAATGTTGGTGACACTGTCCTGACACACGTACACACCATAAATGTTGAGTCTTCTACAACAAATTATATAGAGATTTCAGCATGGCAATGTAATTGTTAGCACATCCATTTGCCAACATCCCAAGTTCAATATCCATGCTGTTTGCATGAACAGGCATGGCATATTTCATGTAAAAATATGGCTCTCACCATTGGGGACTGTGTATCTTAAATTCTGTGATTCAGGAATCATTTTAAATGTCAGTCCTGTCTAAATTTTGAATGTAAAGGAACCGGTGAGTATGACAGGAACCCTAGCAGTGACCACGGCTCCCTCAGTGCCAGTGACCACGGCTCCCGCAGTGCCAGTGACCACGGCTCCCTCAGTGCCAGTGACCACGGCTCCCTCAGTGCCAGTGACCATGGCTCCCTCAGTGCCAGTGACCATGGCTCCCTCAGTGCCAGTGACCACGGCTCCCTCAGTGCCAGTGACCACGGCTCCCTCAGTGCCAGTGACCACGGCTCCCTCAGTGCCAGTGACCACGGCTCCCTCAGTGCCAGTGACCACGGCTCCCTCAGTGCCAGTGACCACGGCTCCCTCAGTGCCAGTGACCAAGGCTCCCTCAGTGCCAGTGACCATGGCTCCCTCAGTGCCAGTGACCACGGCTCCCTCAGTGCCAGTGACCACGGCTCCCTCAGTGCCAGTGACCACGGCTCCCTCAGTGCCAGTGACCACGGCTCCCTCAGTGCCAGTGACCACGGCTCCCTCAGTGCCAGTGACCACGGCTCCCTCAGTGACAGCACGAAAATTGGTCAGCCTGGTCACTAGTTCAATGCGACCTTGTAAAATGCTGCAGAGTGATAGAAACTTGTAACTGAAACATCACATTGTAGCTAGATGCAGTTCTAAAGGTAGTTGAATGGTAATCTTCCATTTAGCTAAATTATTAGGGTTTATTCAAAATATTTAATTTTTACTACCCGTTTTTATGTGTTTAGAATGTCATTCTACATCCTTCTGGTCTCATATAGGCACTTATGCAGAATTCGGACCCACCTAAATTTTAACATTATAACTGCATCTTTGCCAACATTTGATACTTGATTTTGTTAATTCAATAATTTTTTTATGTTTTATAAACAGCGCGTCTTAGTAGACTTTTGAGGTCGAAAAAACAGCGTGGTCGGAGGATGTGGTCGGAATGCCCCTTTCGCAATGCCCCTACCACCTAGTCGCAATGCACCCACATTTTGGAACACTATGGTCGCAATGCTCCACTTTTGGACGGAATGCCCCACTTTAGTGAACAAATTTTAATTTTAGGAACAAATTATTCCAGTAGTACTTATATATTTATAATATTAAAATTATTATTCATCTATTATAATATGTTAGGATAACAACGGTTTTAATACCGCCATGCGTTCAAGTTGCACTTAATTGTTTCTAGCTGGAACATATTATATATATATATATAATGTTCATATAATATTAACATATCTTTTGTTAGATTATTGAATGCTTGTATTAATTTGCTTGTTCTATATGTAAAATCTAACAACTTTGCTGGATATTTTAGCACAGTTGAACAGTGATTTAAAATGTAACAATTTGATTTTACAATAATAAAATGTAATATTTTAACATAGTAAAATTACTGGGGCATTCCGACCCAAAGTGGTGCATTGTGACTATACTGTTGGAGCATTGCGACTAGGAGCATTCCACTCGTGGGGCATTCCGACTATAATCCTGCGGTCGGCATAAACAAACTGTTTATCGCTCATTCCACGTGCACGGTACAGTGACACATATGCAGCGCTGCACTTGTGACTGGCACAAATCGGAGT
Organism: Ridgeia piscesae; assembly: GCA_025642075.2. NCBI lineage: Eukaryota > Metazoa > Annelida > Polychaeta > Sabellida > Siboglinidae > Ridgeia > Ridgeia piscesae. Next base: position 320,593 of record JAODUO010000508.1, read on the forward strand.
GCAATTTGTGAAACATAAATATACCTGGGAATGCTGATTGATCATGATCATCAGGATTAGAGTTTGTGTGAGGCATCCAATTAATATAGGCAAATATACAGTTAAACTTAAAGTGGCAAAATTTAGGTGGGTCCAAATTCTGCATAAGTGCCCTCATATAATCAGTCATTGGCCGTGATAACTACAACAATGTACTGCCATTGTTGACGCTGTTACCTGTGTCGTTAATAGTAGTCCAAGACTAAGTAGACTTACTGCAGTGTTGCCGTAGTCGTGGCTTGCTAACTTAATTTCTTAATTACCTGCGTTTGCAATCCACACTGATACTGCGGCGGTTTATAACGAGATGCTTCTGCAATCCTCTCATGTTCCCGCTTGGCTATTGTGTCCCACGCGTCATCAATAAGTTGCACAACTAGTTTGTTGACCATGCGAAACGGCTGCGGCAACTGGTCGACCATCAACGTGGGGTCTTGCAGAAAGTCCCACACATCGTTATCAGGAATCTCGCTACTCAACGAAGGAGCCGTCAATAGGTTACTTTTTCTCACATAAACCGGCATCGTTGCAAATTTAGTTTTTTCAAGCGGTAAGGAAAGGCGTTTCTAGTTTTCAGTTTGCATACTCATCATTTCGATACATGTCGGATAAAGGGTTTGGTCCGGATTATGACAACATCACAATTTCTACGTTTCCAAGTTCGCCATGATGTCAACAAATGTGAAAACGAGGTTGGTCGGCTGAAGTTTTCTCATGATCTTAACTTGGGGACATCCACATGATAGTTTCGGCCCTGGCGCCCCCCCCCCACAATTCGGTAATCTTGCAGTTAACTGGCATAAATTATTAAGGCCTTTTCAAAATAGTTTTACCACATTTTTTCGATATGTATATTTTTGGAATGTAATTCTACATCACTTCCGGTACAAATATGTCACATAATTTTTTTAAATTGTGTTTTAGAGCAATTTAATGCTGTAAATAAGCCGATGTCACAGGACGCGAGCAGTTGGCGCATAGCACACGCATTAGAGCGGCAAAGGCGATGTCTTCCGTGTGCGTGGCGAAGTAGAAACACAAAACAATTAGCAATTTAAGCTTAAAACAAATAAATCTGCATCATACAGAATAACAATTAATAATGACATCGTCTTTGCGGTCATGATGCGTCTGGGTGCGCTAACTGCCCCATGCCCTGTGACAACATCAGCTTATTTACGTCGACGCGATGTGGCATTAAATTGCTCTAAAAGACAATTAAAAAAATTAATATGTTATTTCTTTGTACCGGAAGTGATATAGAATGACATTCCGAACATATAAACATCGGAAAAAAATTGTAAAAGTACCCACAATTCAAACAACTCTTGAAGCGTTTGGATCTCTTGAAAACTTAATCCGAAGTTAATGGTTTTTAGGCGGTATTTTATGTGTTGATATTTCATTAAAAGTGCATTGTGATTTAACTTTAATTTTACTTGCTTTCTGGTCATCTGGCCGAGTTGCTCAAGACCAATATAATTGTGATTTGCCACAATTTTCACATATTTAATTTAATAATTTCTTTAAATCTGTATCTGTAAATGGCAAAATGTCCTATAGACCTATAGCCTATAGGTCTAGGACATTTTGCCATTTGGCGTGATGTGTCCCTAGCCTATAGTATAGGCTAGGGACACATCCCGCCAGTGCGCATGGACCCATGGTGGGTCGTCTGACTTAATTGTTAAAATGTTGGATTAAATTATTTTGAAATGAGTTTAGTGATTTACTTGAGACAGTGTTTGGGGGGAGACAATTCCATTCTTTAATCCATTCTTTAATTGTTGTTGGGTAGAAGCTGTTTCCAAATATGTTTGCAGAGTATCTAATTTGCAAGAACTGACTGTCATGTTTACGTGAGGATCTAGTGTTGTGTTGGATATAGTGATCTGGCGGGATATCTATAACTATAAGGTTATGTTCCATTTTTTGTATAATATACGAAATGGAACATAACCCTCCAAACAAGAAGAAAAATTTAAAGACTTAGCATAATATTATTATGCTAAGTCTTTAAATTTTTCTTCTTGTTTGGAGGGTGTCCCACTGGAGGTCTTTAAAAAGTTGGGTTACTGTTCCTGGTTTTCTAGAATACTTTTGTGTACAAAATCTGGCAGCATGTCTTTTTATTTTTTCTAAGGTTTTAATATGTTTTAGGCAGTGTGGATCCCATGATGCTGACGCATATTCAAGTATTGGTCGGACAAGGTCAAGGGTTGTGTAGGCTATAGACTTAATGTGGGTTGGGCATTTATTTAGATTTAAATAATCATACGTTTTAATAGTTTACCATGCATACTTATTATAATGTTAAAATGCTGTGCTGTGCTGGTGTGTGCCTGCTTACAGGTTTGTATAATTATGATGTTGTATGAGTAAAGTTCTATTGTATCAATTTCTCTATTTCAGCCCTGACTTGCTCGATTTGGTCCGTGCTTTCAACGTAGCAGTAGGGCAGAAGTTGGCACATCTTGGCGACAAAGTTGTCTTTCTTCAGTGGGATCACATTTTTCTCCAGACAAGGACTATACTTATTCAGGTAAGTGCATTCAATGATGATGATAATAATAATATTAGTCAGTCAGCAGCGATCGATATTAAAACACAATGCCCTTAATTAACCTAGCTACAAGTGAATTTAGAAAATCCAAACAATTGTTAGAACAAAAATTGGCGAATGACAAAAAGTGATAGCAAGATATATATATATATATGTATATATATATATATATATATATATATATATATATGAGATGTCAATGTTGTAGTGAAATAGTAATACTAAGAATACTTACTGTGGTGGTGAAAATAAAAACAAACAAACAACAAATCCAAGAATTGTTATTTCGCCTTTCAAACATTGTATATGCTAACTTGTAGTACTGTAGTTAAATTTGCTTATTACATTTGCTATTATTGAAAGGCATCTCAATATCACAAGAACACCGTACAAAACAGCAACTACAAGGTGCCAACTATAACAACGCATGTAAATATGGAGTGTATCGATCGGTGGCATCTTTGTGAATGTGGTCTGCTGTTTCCACGCGGTCTGCCAATTGTGGCCCGCCTTTTAGTATGGCCCTCTTTATGCATTAAAAAATTATGGCAATTTTAACTTTCATAAAATTATAAATAAATGTGTGACCAATGGCACTGCACAGCCCACTGTGTAGCATATGGTCGTACCGGGTCTGGATCACTCAGCTGAAACGCACTTGCAAACTGCTATAACCTTATAGTTTATCAGATATATTTGTAAAAACAACAATTTGTTTACCTCATTGTAGTGTGACATTGAGATGGGTATGACCTTGAAATATGATATCCAATATTACCTATCTGTATTTGTAACTGGCAAAATCTCCTAGGAACACATCACGCTACATTATTTGGCATATTTTCAGGATTATTTGTCGAACTTTTATTCAACTATTTTTAAGGCCCAGCAAATTGTTCTGCACCCACGATGGAAGCTAGTGTACTCTTAAGTCTTAACATAATTTATTATTTCCTTGTGAGACTTTTCAGTAACGTATTTTATGTAAGTATTTATACAAATTAACTGGCTCACATCAGTATAAATACCATTTTGCGACAGGCTTCAATAACCTTTACATATGCTTTATTAGCAGATTGACATATGGTACAGATATGTTTGTCAACCTTGACAGGTCTCTTGGCGATGTTTCTCTGTAAAATAATAAATTTAAAACGAACTAGTCACCATAAGCAGCATATTGATTAGCATAGGAAATCTCACTATACAAATGTTTATTGATATGATGCTCAAATTAGCACATAAATTTAAAATATTAACCTCAGAAAGATTATATATTTCGATATACATTCACACCTAAATAGTGTCTTTAAATAGTATTGTGTTCAAAGGAGCAGTTATATTATGTATTAGATTACTAAATAAATGGCCGGCATTGCGTAAGCGCAACCCTAAAAAAAGGGCGTTAATTCGAAACAACTTAGCTACAATGCACTACATGTGATTTGTATGAAATTTTCAGGGTTTCTTATCAAATATTCATCTAACTACTAGCCAAACTTCAGAAAATTTCCTCAATATGCTACAAAGATATAATTATCTGAACATATCAAATATTCACTCATCAAAATCAAAATTAAATAACTCACTTAAAATTTTACAATTCACACTTTGGTATTCTCTCTATCTTGGGTCTCAGAAAAATGTGGTTTCATCATTATACGATTAATGCGAGATTCTTAAAAGGAGATCCCTGGGCCACCCCCATGAACAGAAAAGCCTAGTGGACACAAATTGCAGCCGACCTACAAACGCGCCCCTAACAGATTTGTAGGTCCCTAACAGTGAACAAGTTGAGTCTCACTACCCATTTCCAACTTCGGGTCCTTCCAACTTATCTCACCTTTCGACGTGAAAATTACAAGATGGAGTAACATGCAGCAATAGTTTGAGGTTATATTAATCCTAATGCCAGTAATGGGTATGTATTATTAACCTCAACTGAAGATGGCAACAATGTCATAACAAATATCAATATATCTGTATTATAGGTTCTATTCTGTTCATATCCTGGTCATGCCGGGCGTCATGGAGTATATGGTGTACTTATTGAGACATGCTGAGACACCAACTGACATAGACAGTATCATGTGTGCCGATACTGACGACAATTCCTGTTATGGGTCCTTCCTGTCATGTGGCAGGTCGATTGACATGTACCGGGCATTGAAGGCCCGGCTGAGTTGACATGTTCACACCACACTAGCATGTTCATTCCACACTGAGATGTTCCACATTGACATGTTCACTCCACACTGGCATGTTCACTCCACACTGACATGTTCATTCCACACTGACATGTTCACTCCACACTGGCATGTTCATTCCACACTGGCATGTTCATTCCACACTGGCATGTTCATTCCACACTGGCATGTTCATTCCACACTGGCATGTTCATTCCACACTGACATGTTCATTCCACACTGACATGTTCATTCCACACTGACATGTTCATTCCACACTGACATGTTCATTCCACACTGGCATGTTCCACATTGACATGTTCACTCCACACTGACATGTTCACTCCACACTGACATGTTCATTCCACACTGACATGTTCATTCCACACTGACATGTTCACTCCACAATGGCATGTTCATTCCACACTGGCATGTTCATTCCACACTGGCATGTTCATTCCACACTGGCATGTTCACTCCACACTGGCATGTTCATTCCACACTGGCATGTTCATTCCACACTGACATGTTCATTCCACACTGGCATGTTAATTCCACACTGACATGTTCACACCACACTGGCATGTTCATTCCACACTGACATGGTCATTCCACACTGGCATGTTCATTCCACACTGACATGTTCACTCCACACTGGGCATGTTCACTCCACACTGGGCATGTTCATTCCACACTGGCATGTTCATTCCACACTGACATGTTAATTCCACACTAACATGTTCATTCCACACTGGCATGTTCATTCCACACTGGCATGTTCACTCCACACTGGGCATGTTCATTCCACACTGGGCATGTTCATTCCACACTGACATGTTCATTCCACACTAGCATGTTCATTCCACACTGGCATGTTCATTCCACACTAGCATGTTCATTCCACACTAGCATGTTCATTCCACACTAGCATGTTCATTCCACACTGGGCATGTTCATTCCACACTGACATGTTCATTCCACACTAGCATGTTCATTCCACACTGGCATGTTCATTCCACACTGGCATGTTCATTCCACACTAACATGTTCATTCCACACTGGCATGTTCACTCCACACTGGCATGTTCACTCCACACTGACATGTTCACTCCACACTGACATGTTCACTCCACACTGACATATTCATTACACACTGACATGTTCACTCCATACTGGGCATGTTCACTCCACACTGACATGTTCACTCCACACTGACATGTTCACTCCACACTGGGCATGTTCATTCCACACTGGCATGTTCATTCCACACTGACATGTTCACTCCACACTGGCATGTTCACTCCACACTGGCATGTTCACTCCACACTGACATGTTCACTCCACACTGACATGTTCACTCCACACTGACATGTTCACTCCACACTGGCACAAGTAGCCTGGTGTTGACACCTCATATATTCCAGCCACAGAAAAGTCATCAAAGACCAAAAACAAAGCTTTGAAGGTGTCATATTCATCAGGAAATGACACTCCACCTGTCAGTGTTGGGCATGTACAAGTTATGTCGTGCTGGTTACTGTTGTAAGCAGAATAACATTTTTATAATATTCTATTCAAGTAAACAAATCCTTTTTGTTGATACAGCAACCAAATGATCTAACTACAAACTTGTCTGGTCATGCATCAATATAAATACATGTATGTAACTTCTTCACAATTATGAAATTGTTTTGTGATCAGAGAATAGTATATTTATAACATATGTTTTCATGTAATACACCTGTTGACAGAAATGACTGATGATGATATGACTGGTGATGACCACTTGTTCACATAGACAGGAATGACTGATGATGATATGACTGGTGATGACCACTTGTTCACAGACAGGAATGACTGATGATGATATGACTGGTGGTGACCACTTGTTCACACAGACAGGAATGACTGATGATGATATGACTGGTGATGACCACTTGTTCACAGACAGGAATGACTGATGTTGATATGACTGGTGGTGACCACTTGTTCACACAGACAGGAATGACTGATGATGATATGACTGGTGGTGACCACTTGTTCACAGACAGGAATGACTGATGATGATATGACTGGTGATGACCACTTGTTCACAGACAGGAATGACTGATGATGATATGACTGGTGATGACCACTTGTTCACACAGACAGGAATGACTGATGATGATATGACTGGTGATGACCGCTTGTTCACAGACAGGAATGACTGATGATGATATGACTGGTGATGACCACTTGTTCACAGACAGGAATGACTGATGATGTATGACTGGTGTGACCACTTGTTCACACAGACAGGAATGACGATGATGATATGACTGGTGATGACCACTTGTTCACACAGACAGGAATGACGATGATGATATGACTGGTGATGACCACTTGTTCACAAGACAGGAATGACTGATGATGATATGACTGGTGATGACCACTTGTTCACAGACAGGAATGACTGATGATGATATGACTGGTGGTGACCACTTGTTCACACAGACAGGAATGACTGATGATGATATGACTGGTGATGACCCTTGTTCACAGACAGGAATGACTGATGTGATATGACTGGTGTGACCATTGTTCACAGACAGGAATGACTGATGATGATATGACTGGTGTGACCACTTGTTCACAGACAGGAATGACTGATGATGATATGACTGGTGATGACCACTTGTTCACAGACAGGAATGACTGATGATGATATGACTGGTGATGACCACTTGTTCACACAGACAGGAATGATGATGATGATATGACTGGTGATGACCCTTGTTCACAGACAGGAATGACTGATGATGATATGACTGGTGATGACCACTTGTTCACAGACAGGAATGACTGATGATGTATGACTGGTGTGACCACTTGTTCACACAGACAGGAATGACTGATGATGATAGACTGGTGATGACCACTTGTTCACACAGACAGGAATGACTGATGATGATATGACTGGTGATGACCACTTGTTCACACAGACAGGAATGACTGATGATGATATGACTGGTGATGACCACTTGTTCACACAGACAGGAATGACTGATGATGATATGACTGGTGGTGACCACTTGTTCACACAGACAGGAATGACTGATGATGATATGACTGGTGATGACCGCTTGTTCACAGACAGGAATGACTGATGATGATATGACTGGTGATGACCAGTTGTTCACAGACAGGAATGACTGATGATGATATGACTGGTGATGACCACTTGTTCACACAGACAGGAATGACTGATGATGATATGACTGGTGTGACCACTTGTTCACACAGACAGGAATGACTGGTGATGATATGACTGGTGTGACCACTTGTTCACAAGACAGGAATGACTGTGATGATATGACTGGTGATGACCACTTGTTCACAAGACAGGAATGACTGATGATGATATGACTGGTGTGACCACTTGTTCACAAGACAGGAATGACTGATGATGATATGACTGGTGATGACCACTTGTTCACAAGACAGAATGACTGATGATGATACGACTGGTGATGACCACTTGTTCACACAGACAGGAATGACTGATGATGATATGACTGGTGATGACCACTTGTTCACAGACAGGAATGACTGGTGATGATATGACTGGTGATGACCACTTGTTCACACAGACAGGAATGACTGATGATGATATGACTGGTGATGACCACTTGTTCACAGACAGGAATGACTGATGATGATATGACTGGTGATGACCACTTGTTCACACAGACAGGAATGACTGATGATGATATGACTGGTGATGACCACTTGTTCACACAGACAGGAATGACTGATGATGATATGACTGGTGATGACCACTTGTTCACACAGACAGGAATGACTGATGATGATATGACTGGTGATGACCACTTGTTCACAGACAGGAATGACTGATGATGATATGACTGGTGTGACCACTTGTTCACAGACAGAATGACTGATGATGATAGACTGGTGATACCCTTGTTCCAACAGAATGATGATGATATATGTGGTGGTGATTTTCACAGAAGATGATGTGATGATATGACTGGTGAGCCACTTGTTAATAGCAGGAATGACTGATGATGAAGCTGGTGTGACCACTGTTACACAGACAGAAGAAGGAATGACTGGTGATGACACTTTTACACAGACAGGAATGACTGTGATGATATGACTGGTGATGCACTTGTTCCAAGCAGGAATGACTGATGATGATAGACTGGTGATGACCACTTGTTCACAGACAGGATGACTGATGATGATATGACTGGTGATGACCACTTGTTCACAGACAGGAATGACTGATGATGATATGACTGGTGTGACCACTTGTTCACAGACAGGAATGACTGTGATGATATGACTGGATGACCACTTGTTCACAGACAGGAATGACTGATGATGATATGACTGGTGGTGACCACTTGTTCACACAGACAGAATGACTGATGATGATATGACTGGTGTGACACTTGTTCACAGACAGAATGACTGATGATATAAATGGTGATGACACTTGTTCACACAGACAGGATGTGTATGATATGACTGGTGATGACCACTTGTTCACAGACAGAATGACTGGTGATGTATGTCACAAGACAGGATGACTGATGATGATATGACTGGTGATGACCACTTGTTCACAAGACAGGAATGACTGATGATGTATGACTGGTGTGACCACTTGTTCACAGACAGGAATGACTGATGATGATATGACTGGTGATGACCACTTGTTCACACAGACAGAATGACTGATGATGATAGACTGGTGATGACCACTTGTTCACACAGACAGGAATGACTGATGATGATATGACTGGTGTGACCACTTGTTCACAAGACAGGAATGACTGGTGATGATATGACTGGTGATGACCACTTGTTCACAGACAGGAATGACTGTGATGATATGACTGGTGTGACCACTTGTTCACAAGACAGGAATGACTGATGATGATATGACTGGTGATGACCACTTGTTCACAAGACAGGAATGACTGATGATGATATGACTGGTGTGACCACTTGTTCACAAGACAGGAATGACTGATGATGATACGACTGGTGATGACCACTTGTTCACACAGACAGGAATGACTGATGATGATATGACTGGTGATGACCACTTGTTCACACAGACAGGAATGACTGATGATGATATGACTGGTGGTGACCACTTGTTCACACAGACAGGAATGACTGGTGATGATATGACTGGTGATGACCACTTGTTCACATAGACAGGAATGACTGATGATGATATGACTGGTGGTGACCACTTGTTCACACAGACAGGAATGACTGATGATGATATGACTGGTGATGACCACTTGTTCACATAGACAGGAATGACTGATGATGATACAACTGGTGATGACCACTTGTTCACACAGACAGGAATGACTGGTTATGATATGACTGGTGATGACCACTTGTTCACAGACAGGAATGACTGGTGATGATATGACTGGTGATGACCACTTGTTCACACAGACAGGAATGACTGATGATGATATGACTGGTGATGACCACTTGTTCACAGACAGGAATGACTGATGATGATATGACTGGTGATGACCACTTGTTCACACAGACAGGAATGACTGATGATGATATGACTGGTGATGACCGCTTGTTCACAGACAGGAATGACTGATAATGATATGACTGGTGATGACCAGTTGTTCACAGACAGGAATGACTGATGATGATATGACTGGTGATGACCACTTGTTCACAGACAGGAATGACTGATGATGTTATGACTGGTGGTGACCACTTGTTCACACAGACAGGAATGACTGATGATGATATGACTGGTGATGACCACTTGTTCACACAGACAGGAATGACTGATGATGATATGACTGGTGATGACCACTTGTTCACACAGACAGGAATGACTGATGATGATATGACTGGTGATGACCACTTGTTCACACAGACAGGAATGACTGATGATGATATGACTGGTGATGACCACTTGTTCACAGACAGGAATGACTGATGATGTTACGACTGGTGGTGACCACTTGTTCACACAGACAGGAATGACTGGTGATGATATGACTGGTGATGACCACTTGTTCACACAGACAGGAATGACTGATGATGTTATGACTGGTGGTGACCACTTGTTCACACAGACAGGAATGACTGATGATGATATGACTGGTGATGACCACTTGTTCACACAGACAGGAATGACTGATGATGTTATGACTGGTGGTGACCACTTGTTCACACAGACAGGAATGACTGATGATGATATGACTGGTGATGACCACTTGTTCACACAGACAGGAATGACTGATGATGATATGACTGGTGATGACCACTTGTTCACACAGACAGGAATGACTGATGATGATATGACTGGTGATGACCACTTGTTCACACAGACAGGAATGACTGGTGATGATATGACTGGTGGTGACCACTTGTTCACACAGACAGGAATGACTGGTGATGATATGACTGGTGATGACCACTTGTTCACATAGACAGGAATGACTGATGATGATATGACTGGTGGTGACCACTTGTTCACATAGACAGGAATGACTGATGATGATATGACTGGTGGTGACCACTTGTTCACACAGACAGGAATGACTGATGATGATATGACTGGTGATGACCACTTGTTCACATAGACAGGAATGACTGATGATGATACGACTGGTGATGACCACTTGTTCACACAGACAGGAATGACTGGTTATGATATGACTGGTGATGACCACTTGTTCACAGACAGGAATGACTGGTGATGATATGACTGGTGATGACCACTTGTTCACACAGACAGGAATGACTGATGATGATATGACTGGTGATGACCACTTGTTCACACAGACAGGAATGACTGGTGATGATATGACTGGTGATGACCACTTGTTCACAGACAGGAATGACTGGTGATGATATGACTGGTGATGACCACTTGTTCACACAGACAGGAATGACTGATGATGATATGACTGGTGATGACCACTTGTTCACACAGACAGGTATGACTGATGATGATATGACTGGTGATGACCACTTGTTCACACAGCCTCCATCAGACTGGTCTTGGAGCAAGATCAAAGACCAAATTTGTGCCACTGTTCAGTGACGAAGACATTGCAAAGACTGTTGCCAAGCTTCCTGGTGAGTAAAAATTTATGGAATCATGAATTCAAATAGCTGGACTTTTTATGTAGTTTTTCTGTGATATTCTTTGAAGAGAACTTAGAGAAGAGACAATGTCCCACTTTCTGTGCTGCCAACAACTCAATACTCTACAAGAATCAAAGTAAACGAACAACGGCCTCCGTATGAAAACGACAACACACTTGTCTTAGGTCTTGTTTTGTCATATTAGTGTTCTGAATTATTATTGGAAACATCCACACCTGCAAATACTGATTCTTATTAATGTAGCAATACCAGTCATTTGCTATCATATAAGACATATGCACTGTAACATTTATGTTCTTCATTTTAGTTTGTTCCACCAGAGGGCAGCAGCTGTACCTGGACACAGTAAGAGATATGTGTGTCAGAGCAGAAGTGACTGCATTTGCAGGACTGCAAGCTGCAGGAGAAGTCAGACAAAGCCACGTGTGTGAGTCCTGGGCCTCCCTCCTCGTCACGGGGGTCAAACTGTATGTCACATTCCACACCTCTAAATGTCTTCTGTCTCAGCACTGAGTGTCCTGTCATCAGCTGATTGTCACAAAGACATTCTGCACATTGCAGTGGTATCACACTGTCTCAGACATGCACTGTATGTGTAAATGAAGCAGTGTGTATCATTACAAAGAAATGTTTATCAAAGTTCAAACATCTTGTCATTCAGATTCTTATATTTTTAGGGATGGCCTCTTAATTTGACAAAGTACTAATAAAGCTTTGTGATTTATACTGATTTACTCTCCCACAAATATGTGTTGTTGGACTTGCCACTATTACGTTCTAAAAAGGCTGTCAGTGTTGGCATAAATTTGCTATAATGTGTCATTCGCTAGGTGGCACCACTGCAGCAGTTTGTTTTCCACCTGATAACTGTTTGTATGTGCTACTTTGCTGGTCAGTGGCTGGTACTTAGTAAAGCATTGCATTGCCATAGTCTGTTCTTGATGTCACTTAATGAATGCTATAGACACTGCATTGCACTGGTCATTAATGTGTCACATGTGCATATAATTCAGTATAGCTGATATTCTGGTAATATGCATTTATAATTTGTGTCACCATCGACAGGTCAGTGACGATTGTAGACGTTGCCACAGGATGACAGCACACAACAGATGTCGGCAGAGGTTTGACCATTGCATATATACATTGTCTAACTAAACATTTTATCACTGTACCACAATCTGGGCGATTTTTTGATTCTCAAAACCAGTTCACAGGAACAATGCTAGAATGTTCTTGTATTTGTGTTACTCGGTGTTCATGTATTTGGTATACTTGTACTCACAGAAAATTATAAATGATTGGTCAAGTATTTGTATTCATATATGTGCTCATGCACACATCTCGGTACTTTTACAATTTGGTGCTGTGCAGCTGATTTCACTTAAGTTTAAACCAAGATTCATTTGAAACATAATTGCCACTGTAACACTATATATTCTTATAACATGATGTAATCTAATATTAACAAGTAGCTCTCTCTGTAGGATGTTTAGCTCATAATGCATTGTCTTTGTTGACATCTGACTATCATTGCTGTGAGATCTGTCTCCACATGACTTTATTTGTTGGGGACACAAAGGCCGATCCTGGTACTCCTCCACCCATAGAGGGCGCCTCTGGATTGCAGCAACACTGCAACAACCAGCTCCTCAAGAAATCAACCATTGGAATAGACATACATGGCCATGCATAATATAATGGTATGTAAATGTAATTAAACACAAACAACATAAACTAACGACTTGGTTTCTTAGTTTCTGACCTGTTGACGACCATTATATAACTTCTGGAAATGTGTGCTGTTATTAATAAATTAGCAACAGGCAAGATTATTAAGTGTAAACAAAAGGAAATTTGTTGGTGTTATGCACCTTAAAGAGTTCATACAAACTAACTACTTGTAACTATAACCAACATTTTTACGTTAGTAATTAACTTAGAATGTTATTATTAAGTTGTAATGAAATGTCAAAAAAAGCACTATCCTATGACACTAGCCACAAAGTACTGCTACACTAGCTATTGCTACATAGAAATAAACTTCTCATAATATTCATCAACAATGTATCCAATGGGAAATGACATATATAGCTAAGAACGTTTCATTTCAAATGCTGCTGACTCATTGGCTGAAGTAAATGGGTTTACTGAGTGTCATAAACTTAACTGGTGACACAGTTTGGTGGCCTACCAATAAGAATAAGAACACGTGACATCAGTCTTTCTACGAGGAACACACTGTCCATACAACTTCAGGGTTGTGTTTTCAGTGTGGTTATTCATGTAAACTACTGGCGTAATAGTAATACTCCTGATTGTAGTTGCAAATGGTTAGTTGTTATTAATACATGCAAATGTAGAGATCTTACAGACCCTATAATATCTAATGAATAACAAACACCAAAGATGAGTACAACAAGAATGGCCTAATGTTGACAGTGCATTCCTTCTTTCAGACACGCTCCACCTGTCTGTCCATGGAGCCAGAAAGAGGAGACTTTGGACAAAGCACCGCAATGGTCACGTGACATGTGATCTCAGAGAATCTGCAAAAGTATTCTGTTATGAAGATAGTGGTCATTCCTGGTACTCAATGATCGGCTATCAATGTGAGTGTATGCAAGCTGGACCTTGTACACTTTCTGGACGTCACCTTGTTTAAAGACAAATACTCACTTTGAAAAAGCATTTTTTAGCCAGTGTTCATTGGGTAGTTTTAAGTGAAACTTGTATTATTTCACAACAGTGGGCAGCAGAAGAAACTGTCTCCTTTTTCAATTCAGTTGACTAAGACAACCACATGAATGATGTACTATTAATATGTACTGTTGTACATGCTGTGAACATTGATAACCAGATCAAAATCGTGATTAACCTAGCGCACTTCCGCATTGTGAAAATGTTTCGCCTTGACAAAATAAACCCTGTTTCAATAATGTCTCGATCTTCTTATTTATCAAACTGAACCACCATTATATTGCTATAACTCTCATACATAACAAACAGATGCTACTTATTTTCTGTACTTGCAATCCTCAGGTTCTTCTGTTCTTACGACAACAACATCAGTTGCAACGACACATTCTGGACCATGTATCGTCAACGATCCATAAATAGTGGAGCATCAAACACTTGATTGAGAGAATTCAGGTTTGAATCCTGGATGCCGTTTTGAACTGGGCAAGAATGTTTACATTGCACCAGCTCAGTGACCTGAAGCAATGTAAACTCTTGAAGGTGTATGAATGAATAACTCGCTACAGACAATAGTTGATGCTTGTGTATGGATAGTCCTCGTGCATTAATTGCAGCATGGCTGAATGTTTCCCATAGAAGTCAAGATGTTGTTTGAATCAACAAGTCAGCTGGGGAGTAATGTTTAAAGCGCTTTTATTAATTCTAACGGTTGGATATTGCACTATATAAAATTTTACTGTAACTTTTTTGAGGTCAGTGACTGTTTCACTAATATAATTATGATCTCACAAGAAAATACATTATTAAACTTGTCAACTTGAAGCTTTCAAAATGCAAGCAGCCACAACTTCCATGACATCAACAAATGTCCCAGTGGTACAAGACACACCAACAAGTGTCCCAGTGGTACACGACACACCAACAAGTGTTACAGTGGTACACTACACACCAACAAGTGTCCCAGTGGTACATGACACACCAACAAGTGTCCCAGTGGTACACTACACACCAAGTGTCCCAGTGGTACACTACACACCAACAAGTGTCCCAGTGGTACACTACACACCAACAAGTGTTCCAGTGGTACACTACACACCAACAAGTGTCCCAGTGGTACACGACACACCAACAAGTGTTCCAGTGGTACACTACACACCAACAAGTGTCCCAGTGGTACATGACACACCAACAAGTGTCCCAGTGGTACACTACACACCAACAAGTGTCCCAGTGGTACACTACACACCAACAAGTGTCCCAGTGGTACACTACACACCAACAAGTGTCCCAGTGGTACATGACACACCAACAAGTGTCCCAGTAGTACATGACACACCAACAAGTGTCCCAGTGGTACATGACACACCAACAAGTGTCCCAGTGGTACATGACACACCAACAAGTGTCCCAGTGGTATATGACACACCAACAAGTGTCCCAGTGGTACATGACACACAAACAAGTGTCCCAGTGGTATATGACACACCAACAAGTGGCCCAGTGGTACATGACACACCAGCAAGTGGCCCAGTGGTACATGACACACCAACAAGTGGCCCAGTAGTACATGACACTCCAACAAGTGTCCCAGTGGTACATGACACACCAACAAGTGTCCCAGTGGTACACGACACACAAGCAAGTGGCCCAGTGGTACATGACACACCAGCAAGTGGCCCAGTGGTACATGACACACCAACAAGTGGCCCAGTGGTACATGACACTCCAACAAGTGGCCCAGTAGTACATGACACACCAGCAAGTGGCCCAGTGGTACATGACACACCAACAAGTGTCCCAGTGGTACATGACACTCCAACAAGTGTCCCAGTGGTACATTCCCCAATCTTGGGACCTGATTTTTGATGACAGTTGCACACAGTGCCAAACTTCACTTTCTCTGTTCTTTGTAGCACAACCTGTGTAACTTCAACTGTTAATTCATCTAACTGAATCTATGGGCCAAAATGCATTAAAGTCCTTTGGACAATATTGTGATTTTGGTGAACTATAGTGGCATTATATATTTTTTTCTTCAAAATAGGCTGTCCATAAAAAATTGCATTTTGGGTGGCATTCAGAGATGATTTCAGAAGAATTTGAATAAATTCAGATTTTTTCACTGCGCTGCGCTGCACTGCACTGCGCTGCGCTGCGCTGCGCTGCGCTGCGCTGCGCTGCTGCGCTGCGCTGCGCTGCGCTGCGCTGCACTGCACTATGGAAAACACCTGCCAATCTGCAGTTACACTGCTCTGGCTGTCTCTGGACATATACTGAACTCAGTGAATGTGAAAACAACCAGCAGTGTTTCTGTAAATACACCAAACACCAGCAGGAATTGAACCTGCTTCACAACACTGAGAGACATCTCATCTTTACGATGACGAACACTGGTACATAGTGAAGATAAGAAATCACTGCATTTGACCCCTTCAAGATTAGATGGGCCGAACAATCCAACTTTCCGCAGAACGAGAAAGTAGGTTGGCCACAGCTGGAGTGGGTCACTAGGCAGGTGGACTTGCTGTGCATAATCAAAGCTGTAGTGCATCTCAATCTGACGGCTATAGGGAGTGCTAGCAGTCAACTCACCAATTCCCAGCTGGTGGCAGACGTCCTTGACACGACGAACCATGTCGTTGTAGAGGTAACGCTCCTGCTGGACAGTGAGGAGGTGTTGCTCTTGTTGACGCAGACGCTCGCTCTTCTCATCTTCCGGCAGGTTGGCGCTCTTATATACAAAGACGTCATTCTTCTGGCACGTCCAGCAGAGGTCGCTCATAGGTCGGTCCATGACGATGTACGGAAGAAGCACCTTTCATGTCTTCCAGAAACCGGTGTCACTTGTGATACGGTCACCTACTGAAACATACCCACAACATGTAATTGTTTATAAAATAAAAATTCCAACTACCGGGTAAGTATGATACATGGGCAACTTATGAAAATAAAAAATAAACTATTTTAAATCAGCAGCAGGAATATACCCTTGTCGATAAGCTGTAATCTGCTGCTATATACAAGTATCGCTTTATTTTTATTTTCACAAGCTTTTAAGTTATAAATAAAATAATTATAAAAATAAAACTCTCACCCATGATATATGCTAGGGAACTATGTTGGTTAAGTTAATATAAGTGTTATACTTTGTAACAACTCTCACAAAATTATGTACCCAAATCATGCATTGCTGCTGAATACGCTGCATAGACCTTGACCTTAGTCTCCGACGATGGCGTCAGGCGAATGTTTTCACGTTGGTAGCTGGACACTTGTGGTCATCAGCGTAGTTCGACACAAATGTCACCACTCGCTGGTTGTTGTCCCAGCCAGCATTCCTCTTCTCCTTTGGCTGCATGCCGTTGTCCTGGTACCACTTCTGGAGTGCCTTCAGTCAGTTGTTGCCGATGCAATCAACAGAGAATAATAAATATTCCTGTGTTATTGTAGCTATTA
This sequence comes from Ridgeia piscesae, assembly GCA_025642075.2. NCBI lineage: Eukaryota > Metazoa > Annelida > Polychaeta > Sabellida > Siboglinidae > Ridgeia > Ridgeia piscesae. The sequence continues at coordinate 338,713 of JAODUO010000508.1, forward strand.
GCACAACTAGGAGAAGGCATTATATTGACAGTAATGTCAGCGCTGACAGTGGAATATCGACCTGTAAACAATGCTACAGGTAATATAAAAATGCACTGGAAAAATAAACTAGGTTAGTGGATAATAATGACATGGTCAACCATTCAAATACATTGAATGTAACATTTCTAACAGGCATAATGTTTATAACTAATCAGTATCAGAAATGTATGCAAGTATTACAGTACCTCAGGTATTGCAATACCTCAGGGAGTTTGACGCCCCTGCCATGCAGAGTTGTAAACCACTGCCTTGTGGTACAGGTTCTTGACAGAACCGAAGGCTAAGGGAGCAAACCCTACCCAGAAAACCATGTCACTGTGGCAGCATCTAGGGCGGTTGATGTATGGAACTCCCAACATCTCTCGACCACCCGCTGCAGAGACAAATAGTTTGCACCTGTCTTGACATGTTCTTGCCAGTGTGTGACCTCTATTTGTTCCCCGAGAGAGAGCCGCTAGTAACTTGCAAAAGCCAGCGGCACTTAAACAGAAAAACACATCCGTGCACTGAAGTCAGACTGGTGGGAAAGGAATGCAGTGGAGCTGCAGAGAGCTGCTGACAGAAACGACATGAAGGGCTTGTACAATGGAATGAAGGAAGTATGGGAACCCAAAAAGAAGGGACCTGTTCACCTGACATCAACTGATGGAATGGAGACCTTCTCTGACAGCAAGAGAGTTATAGCAAGATGGAGTGAACACTTCCAGAAGCTACTCAACGTCCCTGGCGACATAAATCATGAAGCTTTGGACAACATCCCGCAGCGCATTACCAAGACAAGCCTCGATGAGATTCCAACCATGGATGAGATGGCTAGAGCAATCGCCTGCCTGAAAGATGGCAAAAGCACCTGGAGGAGATGGAATTCCTGCAGAAGTATGGAAGCACGGAGGAGACAATCTGTTCAGCAGACTGCCCCAACTAATCACCAATGCCTGGGAGGTGGGTTCTGTACCACAAGCATGGAAGGATGCCAGCATTGTAACCATCTACAAGAAAGGTGATTGAACAGACTGTGGGAACTATAGAGGAATCTCTCTTCTTTCCATAGCAGGCAAGATCTTCCTCAACAGACTATCTACCCACATAACACCAGAGGCAGTTGCGGAGACACAATGCGGCTTCAGAGGTAACCGGAGCACCGTGGATATGATATTTTGTCTCCGACAGTAACATGAAAAGTGCATTGAGCAGGATCGACCATTGTACATGGTATTTGTCGACTTCAGTAAGGCATTCGATACAGTTGGCAGGACCGGGTTATGGCAGTTACTAAGGAAGTATGGCTGCCCAGAGAAGTTCACAACAATGATCGAGGCACTACATACCGAAATGTTGGCGAATGTTAGTGTTGGAGAGGGGAGGTCTCGGAATCGTTTGTTGTCACAAATGGGGTCAAGCAAGGTTGTGTACTGGCCCCCACGCTCTTCTCCATCTTCCTATCAGCAATGCTCGACAAGGTTTCCGAGACATGAGGGATGGCGTCTACATACAGTCCAGACAGAACGTTAACCTATTCACTTCAGAGTGAAGACCAAGACTACTCGGTTACTGATGAGAGAGCTGCTATTCACAGATGACAGTGCACTGGTTACACACTCTGCTGAAGAGATGCAGAAAATAGTGGATGCATTCTCCAATGCATCAAAGACGTTCAGCCTGAAGATTAACATCAAGAAAGCTGAGGTGCTTTACCAACCCAACTCTACAAGAACCCGAGAGGAGGATATCATGGTTGATGGAAACAAGCTGAACTCCTGTTCTGGAATTCATCTACCTTGGAAGCACTATATCAAGTAATGGATGCATTGACGATGAAATACAGAGGAGGATGGCCAAGGCTAGTGTATCTTTCGGCTGACTACGCCAGAGACTCTGGAACAACCACCATGTGACATGTGTCCATGCGGGTTAAAGGCAAGATATACCCTGCAATTGTGCTGTCCACCCTCCTATATGGAGCCGAGGCCTGGACAGTGTACAGATGACAGACTCATGAGGATGTCACCAGACAGGCTACCAAAGCAGATTCTCTACTATCAACTGTCTTCTGGTCACACAAAGAGAGGGCGTCCTCGTTTCAGTTCAAGATTACCATCAAGAGAAAACTGAAGCTGAGAGACATAAAGACAGACACATGGACATCACTCTCACAGCAGAGATAAATGGAGAGCACTAGTCAAGTGAGGGAAGCAGTCTTTGTCGCATCACGACCGACGGCATCATGATGGTGATGATGATGATGATGATGATGATGATGATGATGATGATGAGAATGATGATGATCAGTAACGTAACTTACGCATGTAGAAACGTGAAAGAATTGACACAGATGTGGCAGCCTTCAGTCATGTAGGTGGTTCTTAGGTGGGCATCTGACATATTCATGCCACAGGACAGCTTGCCAAACAGCACAAACATCTGATCACTAGAGAAAGTATACAAAATACGAAAACAAACATTATCAGATAATTATTGTTATAACTCATCTTGTGGCATCATCTCTACTTATAAAAAAAACCTCGCTAAACAAGTACGCCTAATGCAAAAGAATAATATCTGTGCATTAATTAATCTAGTAGGACTAATGCAAAAATTAAACACTGTGCAGTATACTGTGTGTGTGTCTTACATCCTTTATATTAGGTATATTCCCAATCCATAAATAAGAAAACACCATTGGTACAGCATAATTTACGATGAGATTGTACCAATCCATAAATAATAAAACACCATTGGTACAGCATAATTTACGATGAGATTGTATAAGTATCCTTGCGACATAACACTTACGTGGCGTCATTGTGTTCATCTCCAGCCGCTTTGACACATTTTCCTCCGGTGTAAACATTGAGCAGCATGGTTCACCACCATTCAACTTGCAACCACACCTGTAATTATCAGTAAACAAAATAAAATAATGTACTTCTGTATCAACTAAAAATCCCAACAGTTACAAATTATTCGTATAACCCTTTCAGGTAAATATGCAATTACATTTAATATCACTTATATCCATGCAATAGGTATATAACACACTGTATATTTCAAAACTGCTCCTCATGTCTGTTTGTGTTAGTTATGATGTCATGACATTAGCCGACACTCACACTGCATACATGAAAGCTTGTTAGAATTGGCCGGTCTACTGATTTACCCATATTAGCATCTGCCTCTTGTTGTATAGTCGTAGACCCGGCGTTCTAATCTTGGGCATGTAATGCAATATTCCCCCTCCATACTGACCCCATAGACAGTTAGCCATGACCTATTCAGTTCAGCCACAGTGTCACTGTCCATTAGAAATCAGATACTCACGGAGAGAGATTCTAATTACTCAATCATTTGCAGAAGACTTTTCCAAGTGTTCGTTTCAAGAACTTTAATACAGACAGCATAATACAGAAGTCAATACAATTTTCTAACTGGCCTGGCTCCGTGGGCGCCAGACGTGAAGTTACATGGTGCGTGCGTGCTCTCCCTCCTCTCTTCTGATCGCGCACTACTCTTTCTTTAAATACTGGCTACTTCGCTCTCTTGCTATGTGCCTGGCCAATCTATTGGTCAGCGTCAGGTCTAGTGTACCTCTGCACTAACTGATAAGGAGCTGGTATGTCTTACCTACGACTATCCACGTAGTCATGCTCCTTCTCATCCAAGAACTATGCCTGGTCTATCCTTAGCGAACTCGGACAACTGGTTGTAACTGGTTTAAGGACACCAAGCTATGCTTCTAGCTTGACTAC
>JAODUO010000508.1:347500-360000 GCA_025642075.2 Ridgeia piscesae
ATATACAATGGCTACACTCGCATCCTGTAAGTAAAGGTTGTTTACAAACAGTCGTCCAATTTTAAATGACGCTCTACGGAAATTTCCGTCAAGTCGACAAAGCATTATACAAAAACCACACGTATATAAGAAATACAAACAGTCGTCATACGCAGAGTTTTACTCAGCGGAAATTCAATTATAAGCGACCAATTGATTATACAATGACATCAAGCATGTTAAGGAGATACAACACTTGTGAGAATTTCTCTTGGCGGAAATTCAATTCAAAGCTACATAAGCGTATACAATGACATCAAGCATGTTAAAGAATATAAACACTTGTCAATGTGAGAATTTCTCTCTGCGGAAATTCAATTCAAAGCTACATAAGCGTATACAATGACATCAAGCATGTTAAAGAATATAAACACTTGCCCATGTGAGAATTTCTCTCGGCGGAAATTCAATTCAAAGCTACATAAGCGTATACAATGACATCAAGCATGTTAAAGAATATAAACACTTGTCAATGTGAGAATTTCTCTCGGCGGAAATTCAAAACGACATAGTACTACACACGTGTCAATTAATTGAAAGAATATAAAACTGGCACGTGTCTCCGTGACTGTCCTGTAACGAGGATTCGTATACACATCAGGATTACATCATACATATAAGTGGAAACCACACAAAGAAATCATGCCATGGTTACATGTTATCAACCGCTGAAAAAGAAGGTGGCACGGCCTGAGAATGCCACTGGTGATGACCGATGAGTAAGATTGTGATACTGCGCCGCCCGACGCAGGACCAGGAAGGAGAGGGCGGAAGGAAATTACAACCACTGTACTTTGCAACACATTATGCAATAACTACGCGGTTCGTAGACGCCGCCAAAGAAGCATGAAGTGACAATGATGACGATGATTTTTTTTTCATGATGAGAAGGGTGATTTGTAATTTGATTTGTTTATATGTTTTGCTTCATTCATGTGTTTATTTGTTTTTAATTGGTAATGTCCGTCTCCGACGGACCGGTGGCAGCGTGACATGCAAGAGTCGACACGCCGAGTATTATAAAAGTGCGTACAACAAGCTATTTTAGCAACCTCTAGGTCGCCGACCAAAGAAAAAGGACAACATGTGTGGAAACATGTTCACGCATAAGGGGAAACTAACTCACGGAACGGGTGTTTTATTTCCGTTTCACGAAACGCGATAGTTTCGCGGAGCTACCGGATTCATTTTACGTGTAATGTGGTGTGTTATGATGGAAGCACTACCCTTTTCGTTTAAGGAGGAGCGTCTTATACATTATGGCTCTAGTTGTAACATCCTCACGGAATGGTCGTCATACCATTTCACAAAGTGGCTACATTTGTGGAGTACCGTGCTGTGGGATGAAGAAGGATACAATTAGACAATAATAGGAGAGACAGCGAGGGGTTGATTCAATGTTTAGAGCTGTTTACTGGGTACGTTGCAATTCAAGGTATTTTCCTGCGGTCTGAGCAGAATCGCTAGGGATGCTCCATGGCGAAGGTAAGGAAACAGTTTTGGTAGGGGCGTGATAAATAACCGATTTCCTAGCGGGACTGCTGGGCTCCGAATTGGAGGGGCCAGGAGTGTCGTCGTCAGTTTGTGTGGGGGGTGGTTGTCGAACGGTTATAGGCTTAATTAAGTGATGCCTATACAATACAAAGAGAATGTAAATTAGTCCAGCCGACAGGACAATAACCAGTAGGGCCACTGTCCATGAAACATGACCTGAATACGACCCCCATGTAAGAACATCGTTATCGTTTAACGGGAGGGCGTCTAATTGGACGTCATTAATTTCGCCTAAGGAGTCCCAGACTGGGCTGGCTAACTGCGTCAGAAGTGTCTCGTGAGGAATTAGATTAAGGAGTTTCATGGGCGGAATGTTGATAACTGCAAAATCCACCATAACAGTTGAACTAAATCGGGCGATGCTAGAAATAGACCAACCTTGCGCTGTCACGCGACAACCACGATTTAAACGTAGAGCAGAAGCGCCGGCGGGCAATTCAAGGCGACTCTCTGGGCTACTGGAACAGAATAAAGACACTGTCTCTCCTACAGACAAGATTATAAATGTGCCTGGAATCAATTCAATGACTTGTGTTTCGGCATCGATAACTTTGGTAAGTTTCACTCGGCAAGTTTTACGTAGTTCTGGCTCTCCTGTTAAAATGCCTCTCGGACATTTAAAACGAGTTCTATCGTAAACTGCACCTGCCCTACAAATCATCGGATTCCTTCCCTGACACGAGTTTGGGCGGAATATTCCGCCAGTCAGTGTGTGTAATGCAATGTCTGACGTGACTTGTATTTGTGCGTTGAATTTGCGTGATGGGTGTGGTACGGGCCAAGTTGTGATGTGATAGCGGTTATAATTAATATTATCGGTCAATGGTAATTTGACACGGAACAGCAATTGCTGTTCTGAGCGAAATATTGATGATATGCGCATGTGTGCGTAATACCACTGCAATTTTGGTGCATGAAAACCAGAAGATTTCGCTGAGGTTAATATATTAGTTAGCTCCCGTCTACTCAGAAGCTCTTCTGTCAGAAAACCTAATTCTAGTGAGGCTTTCTGTCTGTTAAATCTGGCTACTTGTTGTAACCAATGATCGTGCCTGGCCTCCATAGCGGCCAGTAATTGTTCGACGCGTAATTTCGCTGCAACAATTTGTAACAAGTTGTCCTGTTTTTGCCAAAGATTAGCCATGTGGCGTACTTCTAGTGACACTTTCTCAACATAATCCTGTAAGGAATTAATATGTTTTCGATTCTGTACCACTGCGTTGTGAGTCTGATTGATTACGGACAGCATTTTACTTACAGAATGAACCACTCGTCTGTCACGTGTCTTTAATAGTTCGATTTGTCGTCTGCATTCCGCCACGTCCGTGTCCGTTGCTGTTCCGAAAAGTGAGCGACTCAACTCACCGACAATGTTCAGGATTCCCCGGCGGGTCCGTTGCGCAATCGGGCCCGTGGAGAACATCGTATTCTCAATGTCGGTGATACGAATATCCCACGTTTCCAGAGTGGCGTTGTCTACTCCGTGGAAGTAGTTCAAGTTTTGTATGACTGTCCGGAAGCGTCGTAGTTTCTGTCGTAGTCCTGGTTGTTCAGTCGGTGGGTTAATAGTAATAAGCACGACCCAAGTGGCGGCGTGATTTCTCGTTTCGTCGCCACCCGTCACAAGGATGCCGTCAGTCAGTAGCCGTGGTTCGTTCAAAGGTATGTCCGTCACGTTGTAGTCAGATGCTCTCACTAAAACGCAGCTCGCGTAAAGCAATAAACAAAGTCGATATGACTCCATTTTGCGCGCTTCTGATAAGCGATAGTCGGTGTCGTGGCTTTACGCTTTCTAAAGTGCGCTACGACAGGATCAATGTCTATGTCTGAATCACTGTCGTCTAGACGGTTCTGATCAGTCGCGTCGAGGGCACGCGTTGTTAAACGCCGCCGGCGAGTCGAGCGTCTCGTCGGTAATTGGCGCGTAACGGGACTGGTCACCTGTCGGTCACACGTCGGTGTCACAGTCGGGGGCGTGTCAACCATGTCATTTGCATCATTTGAATGGTCTGACGACCGTCGGCGTCGTTTGTGTGCGACGTGTCGTCGCGTGCGCTGTAATTGATCTGTCTGCCGTAGATTACCTGTCCGTTGGTCAATAACGGGGTGGGTCTGTGGGATAATGTCACTCTGCATCAGTGGCTGTTGGTGACTACCAATAGGACCTTTGTGTTTACGACGTGGACGGGGAATAACCTCGTCCCAGATTATGTCGGGATCGACAATTCTGCATTTTTCTCTGTTTAGCATCTTTGTTTTACCAGTTTGTTGATGTCTTAGGTATACCACTGGACCATTTACTCGCGTTACTATGTACATGGGGTCCCACCGTGACGTAAAAGTGAGTCTCTCCTCTGCTTTGATAATAACATGGTCGCCTGGGACAATTTGGGAGTTAGTTGCCCTAGTTTGTAACCTTTGTCGATTATATTTTCGGCTCTCTACTGTCATTTCTCTAGCAATCTTAAGCACGCGTGATAAATCATCCAATCTGTTTCCAAATTCATTGGGACCTATTGCACGCAACGCTGTTTGTAACGGTAGTCTTATTCGCCGACCTGTCATTAGGAAATGTGGGGTGAAGGTAGTTCTTGTTGATACCGTCGCTCGCTGAGCTAATAAAACATCGTTTAAAACTTCTTCCCAGCGAGAAGGGACGTTAGCAACTGCTTTAGCTATAAGCTGTTTCAAAAAAGAATGAGCTCGTTCAAGTAATCCGTTAGAGTTGGGATGGACAGGCGAAGTCTTGATGTGTTTAATACCCATTTGTTTTAAGTAAGTCTCAAAAGCTCCAGCAGTGAATGACCCACCATTATCGGATATAAGATAAACAGGGGCGCCAAAACGGGGTACAAATTGAGTGCTGAAAGCATGCCAAACGCTTTTATTAGATTGATCCTTAATTGGATAAGCTTCCAACCAGCCTGTGAAGTGATCAATGATGGTAAGAAGGTATTTATTTCCATTCACAGATGGCACAAAGGGGCCCACCAGGTCGCAGGCGCAGATGAAAAGGGGGGATTGTGCAATCGGCATCTCTCCCATAGGAAAACGTTGAGGCTTAGGGTTGTGAAGTAAACAAGTTGTACATTTACTTAACTGTCGTTGAACATCTTTACGCAATCCTTTCCAGACATACACTTCTGTTAGACGCTGAACGCATTTCCATAACGCCACATGACCGAGTTCTTTGTGCGTGCGGTCAATAACAGCTGCACGAAAAGCCTTGGGTAATACCAACCGTGGATACAGGGGGCCCGTGAATGAGGAGGAGCTAGACTGTACAGTACACCGTTAATGATTTCATAATCATCATCCTCTTCGGAGTTAGCTAACGTCCATAACTTAGGAAATTCAGAACGTTGTGCTTGTGCAATTTCTTGTAGATTAAGCCCTGTGTGGATCCAAGGTAAGGTATCAATGACATTATCTTCCTGCAAAGATTGTAAGTCAAAGTGTTCGCCTATGTCTATCACTGCAACCTGTGGCGCTGCCGTAGAATGTAGGCGGGATAGGATATCCGCACGAATGTTATGTTTTCCTTTGATATAGTGTATTTTCGCCCCATATTCTGCTAACAAAACTCCCCACCGTTGAATCTTAGTGTTCGCCATTGCATTGGAGAATAAACTTAATATGGGTTTATGGTCTGTGAATATATTAATCTCTGTCCCGAAAGTGTAAGTTCGTAATTTTTCAAGGCAGTATACTACAGCATACGCTTCTTTTTCAATCGTCGCCCATTTGCGTTGAGTCGCTGACAGAGTATGTGAGACATATTGAATTACCTTCTCGACGCCTTCTGCAGATTCTTGTACTAATATCCCTCCAACAGCATAGTCGCACGCATCCGTGAATAATTTATAGCCACGATTCACATCAGGGGGGGGCCATGACATGGGATGAAATTAAAAGACGTTTAAGGTCATCAAATGCATTTTGGCGTTCGTCATTCCATGCAAATCTTACGTTCTTTCGAGTTAGCTGAATCAATGGTTCAGCAATTTTAGCATAGTTTGGTAGAGATGTTCGATAGTAATTGGTCATACCTAGCAAAGAACGAACGTCTTTGATTGAGGTAGGGGTGGGTAGGTTTGATATGGCTGATACTTTATCAGGGTCTGTCTGAATACCGTCCTTGTTAAGCACGTAGCCGAGCAATTTTACTTCAGGAAGACCAAATGCACACTTGGTAGGTTTAAGTTTTAAGCCTACCTGGCGAAGTCTATCAAAAACGAGACGCAAATGTCGTAAGTGATCCGCTTCATTCTTGCTAAACACGAGAATGTCATCAATATAAACGAAAACACATACACCAATCAAGCCTGCCATAATCTTATTCATTTCTCGTTGAAAGAAGTTGGGTGCCGTTTTAAGACCGAAAGGAACCTTTGTAAATTCAAAGTGGCCGGCATGACAGCGAAAGGCTGTTTTGTGAATGTCGTCTTCAGCTACACGCATTTGATGGTAGCCCGCCTTAAGATCTAGAGTAGAATACACAGTGCTTCCTGAGACCAAATCAAATATCTCAGGGATAGACGGAAGAGGGAAAAGAGATGATTCTGTAACAGCATTCAGTTTTCGATAATCAACGCAGAAACGTGTCTCGCCATCTTTCTTTGGCACCAATAATATGGGACTTGCATAGGCTGAGTTGCTAGGACGTATTATGTCATCGGCTAACATTTCCGTGATTAGTGTATCGACTTTGGCGCGTTTAGTCAAAGGCATTCTGTAAGCTTTCTGACAAATGGGAGGGCCTGTGGTTTTGATGTGTAATTTACCTGTGCTGTAGCAACCATTCTTTTCCCCTTTCGCTGCAAATACATCAGCATTATCATGTACTAATGCATCGATCGCAGAACTACCAGTCTCAGGAAATATCGGTCCGACACTGTCGTAACCCGGAGATGAATGTTGCCTTAAAGGCCATTGCTTACGATTCCATGACAGAACATTTGCTTTCAAGTCAATAACGCCATTTCCGACACGCAATGAGTCGTTTCCGAGAATCATTTCATGAGGAATATTACGACATATAACAACATCCAGTGGTACTTTAACATTTGCTACTTGAATTTGCGTTCTACCATCTACCTGTAGCGACACACCACCTAGTCCTTTAAGAGGAACTGTTTTGTGTAGAACATTGCTACGATGGGTCTTATTGACGACCAGATTGAAAACATCACGTCTTAACAGACTACAGGTTGCCCCGGTATCGACCAGTGCTGTTACCAAGATACCGGAAAGAACAAGGTTAACAGTGGGGCGATTATTACCTGTTAGGTCGGCGTTCATTGCTGCCAAGACGTGCGGTCGTTTCCCGTTCGCGGGAGATAACTGCCATGATGTGTTGGACAGTTGATCGCGAAATGCCCTGGTCGGCCACAGGCGAAGCACCGTAGTTGTCGTGTCATACGCGGTCCTGCTGGATACGAAGACCGGAAGTCGGTGGGACGAGCAGGCGGTTGTTGCCCGTTGCGCGCGCGACGGTCGTTACCTTGTCGTGCAGGACGGTTGGTAGAGTGGTGATCAGGAGGTGGACGCTGGGCGCGAGTTGTCGGTGGACGGGTGACTCCACGGGCGTGATGATCAGTCGGCATGCGGCTGTCACGAGCTTCTAGTTTTGCAACTTTAGTGGCCAAGTGTTGCATAGTGGACGTGAGTGACGCCACCGCACGATCAATATGCTTGTCGCTGTCGGAAGCACCTATTTCCATTGGTTCTTCAGAACGCTGCACTCTACCTAATCGAGAGTAAGCGTCCTGACGCGAGCAAAATTTAGCTACCAAAATAATTGCAGCTTCTAATGAAATCGGTTCGCCTTCAACTAATTTGGCAGCGATTGCGTCAGACGCCAGTCCGCGTGCAAATGTTTTGATTAACAACCTCTCTTGATCTACGTTACGAGTGTTTATGGGATAAGCCATGTCTGCGAGTTCTCGAAAACGTCTGACGTAACACTGTGTGGGTTCGAACGCAGATTGCGTAACACGATCTAGTTCATCTTTTAAAGCTGCTGATTCATCGACATTAAGGAATTGTGTAGCTAGATGATCACGCAACTGAGCCCATGTAACGGCAGCACGTGCAATGTTTTGTGTCGCAATTTGCGATTCGATAAATCGTTCAAGTTCAAATCGAAACGGTCCTGACACAGTCTTTGATGCAATTTCGATAATAGCATTATTGCCAACTTGATTATACGCAAGAGTCACTTCCCTGATCCATGTTCTGACAGCGAGAGTAGATGACCCATCACAAGATTGTGTCTGTCGTATTAAATCACGAATTGATTCCCTATTTCTTATCGCGTTAATCCTGTCTGTCTCTTGCTGCCTAATCCCAAGAACTAGGTCTGCATATTGATCCACGTGGGCCATTATTATAGTATTAAAGTGTTATAACCAACTTTGATTAATAGAGATTGTTCAAACATTCATTGCGTGAGCAAATACACTTTTTTCAAGTAGTCAATTGGTAATCGCCGTCGTGACGATCAATGCCGAGTGTTCACGATGTGGTTCACAATGGTAATATTGTTCGTACTCACAGTAGTAATGTTGTTGTTGTCTTCTCCTTTTCCTTGTGTCGATGAGAACCGTTGTCTGTGAAGATCCCAGTTGGCGCGTTCGTCAGTGTCTCTTCCTTGTGTCGACGCCAACCGTTGTCTGTGAAAATCCGAGCTAGCGCGCGACGCCAGTGTAGAGAACGACCCCCCTTGGGACGCGTGCGCGGGGGAAGTTACTCCGCATGATATGTGTGAGTGTGTGTGCGTTGGTGTGTATGTCGTTCCTCTCGTGTGCGCTCGCCAGAATCGGTTTAACCCCCGATTCAGGGTAAAGTGACAGACGCTCGTTCCAGGTTCGATCTCGGATATTTTATTCACAATTTGAAGTTCACGTTCGTATACATAATTTCAAAAGATATACATTGCGTTGGCAATAGACTTTAACATAGTGCTAGTAACATCGAAGTCACTGCGTGTCTGCTGCCAGTCCACTACAGCGCTCCTACAATTTAACATTTTAAATACATGCCGGTAATTTTGATAATCTCGATAAGTATGAGCTTCAGTCTCATACTCATGTTTTAATTTAGATAGCCAAAAGGAGGGAGAGTCGCGAGCATCTTCTGTCGCTCTCGATCTCCGCTCTCTCATCTCTCTGTCGATTAAAGCGACGCTCTCTCCTTTTATTGTAAACCGTTAATTAACCAGAGTGCATCTTGTGCGCATGTGTAATTAACAATTCCGGTCGCAAAAACCTTGCGACCGGACTAGCCCAAGGACGCTAGTTTAACGTTATCACGTACTCGAGAAACACCTGCAAATCTATACAAATTCAACCTTTGTCCAAACTGTCTCCGCTAGGATTTAGTCAATGTTCAGTAAATCACTCGCTGGTAATATATAACCATTAAGATCCGCTTCGCCGGTGTGGTCCAGGATGGGTTTCCATTGAAGCCTCGAGTGGAGTAAACATCTTTAGAATTCGTCGGGGCTTTGTGTCCGCTTTTGGCCTTGGTCTGGTTTTGCCTCTGTGTTAAGTAATACTTTCTAGACTAATAACGCTATACTATACACACCCTTAAATATTAAGCGGGTGGGTTTTTACATTGTGATCCAGATGTTGCAGAGTGGGTAGCTGACATGCGCTACCATCTGGCCGGCAACCAGATGTCGAAGATGGCAGCTTGCGCCCTCATCATGGAGCACCTCAGGGGCAAGGCACGTGTCGAGATTTCTGGAAGGGGAATACGGGACGATCCTGAGGCAGTGTTCAGGGCACTGCTACAAACCTTTGGTGATGGCAGTGATTTGGCAACATTGCAGGAACGTCTCTACCAGTGCCGTCAGAGCCGAGGAGAGAGTCTAGTGGATTGCTCGCTGAAGTTGGTGGAGCTGTATATGCGGATTGCTGACAAAGATCCAGCGTATGAGTCGCGGAGAGACCAGACCCTCAAGGAGAGACTAGCAGCAGCTGCGACCGACTCTAGTGTTGCCAGGGAAATCCGAAGACTCATCAATGATGCGCCCCATTTGGACTTCTTCGCACTCCGGGACTGAGTTGTGGACTGGGCAGGTGGTGACCAGCCTGCTGTTGTGAAAGTTTGTAGCCAGGAAGCAGCTGTAATGCCAGATGGCATCACGGAATTCCTCAAGCGACAGGAAGCAATGATGGAGACCCAGAAGAAGCAGATCGACGATTTGGCTGCTGCTGTGCAGTCACTACAAGGGCGAGACAGACGACAAAGACTGGGTGAACCCAGGCTGTGTTGGGCGTGTGGGTCGACCGACCACTTGCGACGAGATTGTCCACGGGGAAGGATTCCATCTAGGAGGCAAGCGGATTTTCGTCCAAACCCGTCGTCGTAGGCCACACGACGGGATATGCTACTGAATCCACATTACAAAGAGCTGTGGGGAAATGCCCAGAGGCCTGTGTGGAGATTGGGCCTGTCAGGATGCAGTGCTTGTTGGACACTGGGGCTCAAGTGTCTACCATAACGGAATCTTTTTACCGGGAACATCTGGCTGAGAACGGAGGACATGTCAGGGATGTTTCACAGATGATTAGGATATCTGCAGCCCAAGGCCTTGATATACCTTATGTCGGATATATAGAATTACCCCTTCAGATCATGGGACATGCCTTTGAAAATATGGGTTTTCTGATTGTCCGGACCCAGTTGGAACGCCACTGCTGCAAAGGAAGAAGCTGGTGCCAGGTGTTATCGGTAGCAACATCTTCCGTGACGTCAGGGAAGAATTATCAAGAAATGGTGACGATTACTTACAGGAGCTGGAGGCAGTTGGGGCACATGCTTGGGCACACGTACTCGCACTGTACAGTGAAATCAGGGCGGACAGGTCGGATGTGAGTGGTAGAGTGCGTGTTGCTGGAAAGAAACCACTGTTAGTCCCAGCACATTCCCTGCGAGTGATTCAAGGATCCACACAACCCGCAGTCGTCAACCAGGAGTTTCACGCTCTGGTAGAATGCATTGATCCTACGTCACTACAACAGGGATTGGCAGTTGGTCGCACATGCGTTAAGGTTGATGACACCGGTGCCATACCTGTGCAGATTGCCAACTTCAGCGACCGGGACATCTACCTGCATCCTAAGATGACTATAGGGAAACTGGAGACCGTAGAACTCGAACCGAGGATAGAACTGCACTTCCCAAGCGCAAATGAGATTCGCATGGAAGAGATTACACACAACGACAGCACAGATGAAGTTGTGTCTGATTTGTTATCGAGAATGGATATCAGTGACATCAACGAGGAGCAGCAAAGCTGTGTCAGACGACTAATTTCAAAGCACTGTGGAATTTTCAGTCGAAGCGAGGATGACATTGGATACTGTGATCGGGTGGAACACAGGATACGTACCACAAACGAGGTCCCCATCAAAGTCCCGCACCGAAAGATTCCACCGAACCACTGGGGTGAGGTGCGCGAGTATCTGGAGAAATGCCTGGATAATGGTGTAATCCGGCCTTCATCAAGTCCATATGCAGCGCCTGTTGTTCTGGTACGGAAGAAGGATGGGACACTGCGACTGTGTGTCGACTATCGAGCACTGAATGCCCGAACACACAAAGACGCCTACCCGCTACCGAGGATAGAAGAGGCACTTGAAGTGATGAAAGGGTCCAAGTTCTTCGTCACCCTTGGACTTAGCCCACGGTTTTAACCAGATTCCGATGGCACCCGAAGATGTTGAGAAGACAGCATTCCGGGTTGGCACTGGAGGCCTCTATGAGTATACACGAATGCCATTCGGATTGTGCAACGCACCCGCCACCTTTATGCGTTTGATGGACTCTGTGTTTGGTGACCAGAACTTCCAGACTCTACTCATCTATCTGGATGACATCCTGATATTTGGTCGGACTTTTGAAGAAACCATCGAACGATTGGACATGGTTCTGTCCCGATTGGCTAGATACCATCTCAAAGTGAAGCCTGAAAAATGTCAACTCTTCCACCAGCGGTTGAGATACCTTGGTCACATGGTTGCTGAGGATGGTGTGTCACCTGACCCGGAGAAGAAAAGGGAACAGTGGATGAATGGACAACCCCTCAGAGTGAGACAGAGCTGAGACAGTTCCTAGGCCTGGCAAGCTACTATAGAAGATTTGTACCAGGTTTTGCCAAGATAGCCACACCACTACATGCACTCTTGGGTGGAACAAGTAAGAAGAAATCTAAGAAGAACAACAGTGCACCATCATTTGCTGAATGCTGGAATGAATCATGTGACATTGCCTTCAATGAACTGAAGCAGCGACTGGTAACTGCACCTGTGTTAGGTTACCCTGACTTCACTAAACCTTTCATTCTGGAAACCGACGCTAGCCTGAAAGGTCTGGGTGCTGTGCTATCACAGCGTCAAGAGAATGGGATTGTGGTTCTGAGCTATGCCAGTCGTGGGCTTCTGAGAGCGAAAAGAACATGGACAACTACAGCAGCATGAAGCTGGAGCTGCTAGCTTTGTTCTGGGCTGTCACTGTCAAGTTTCGAGACATGCTGATAGGTGCTGACTTCACCGTTTTCACTGACAACAACCCCCTCAGCTATATCCAGAGTACCGTCAAACTTGGGGCTACGGAGATGCGGTGGGTTGCAGAGTTAGCGCTGTTCAACTTTACGATAAGCTACCGATCCGGAAAGCACAATGGCAATGCTGATGCACTCAGCAGGAAGCCTCAAGGTGTATGTGAACCTGAGCCGAAGCGATTCGAGAGCAGCATGGAAACAGTTGCGGCCACATTTGGTGCAACTCTGGAATCTACCGTCATGCCAGAACCACTGAAGTCACGTATTTGGGGACAGATGAAGGCAGCTCAGGTGGAGGAGGTACAGGCTGGATCGTTCACGTTTCCTACATTCC